>JAPQRN010000785.1:0-15155 GCA_037367275.1 Coranthus polyacanthus | reverse complement strand
ACTGGCAGAGTTACGTCAGTTATGTCCACAGGGAATTGCTGAGGTTCGGGAAAAGAAGCAATCATAGACACACTTGGCCGAATAGGTTTTCAACGTCACCTTGGTTTGCCTTGTTTCTTTTCAGAAACACAAACAAACCTTCAGTGTGTTTGAGGCCCTAAACTGTATTTGTTGCAACAGTCGTTCAGGTGATGGAGGACTGTGGTGAAATCATCATCAATCAGCCGCAGGTTTGATGCACATCTCACACTAAAAGACATCATTTGAAAAAATGGGTTTTTTTAAACAAAATATTTGTTGACCAATCCTGTCATATAATATTACATAGATAATCGAAACGTTTTCATTAGCGCAAAAAGAGTCCGTTATAGTTTAACTCCAGGACAAGCTGTTATTTATTAAAGCATGTGTTTAGTCCGTTGTCGTTGAAAAGGGAGTAAAGCAACCAACAAGAAGAAAAAAAAACACTGTAATGTATAATCACATAATGAAATTGAAACAAATGAACAGTATCAGTAAAATTTGTCAGTAAGAATTATTTGTTGCTCAGTCGACTTTAGCTCCAAACTGTTCAGATTTAAAGTGCATCAGTGTGTGAGTCTCCATAAAGTATAAAGTGTCATTACAATTATATATATAATATGGTCTTAATGCTTTGCAATTACTTTACAACTGCTATGACTAATATGTTTATTAAAACTATAACTAATGAATTAATTGCTTCATTTTTATTTTATTTTATTTTTTTATTTTTTGTTATACCTCAATTGAATTTCCCTGAAGGGATTAATACGGTTAATTGATAATAATAATAAGAATAATAATTGTAAAGAATTTTAGTCCCAGCCTTATTAAATGCAAATAAATTGACTTTATTTAAATAACATACTGTATTAGTTAGTATGTTGAGATATACAGTAAAGAACATAAACATCTCTAGTAACTTACACCATTATTGCCTCATAAAAGAAATACAAAACTTAATTGTTTTGTGGTATATAATTTATTTATATTTATATTATATAAGCACACTTTTCTAAGAGGAAAGCGTCAAGACATATTTGACAATGAAGCCGAAATGTTTCCTATGTCTTCAGTGCACCTGCATTATGTCCGAAAAAATGTCGAAAATACGGCACAGAAACAAAATACCAAAGGCAAACTTACATATGTACTGACAGTGCTTACAGTACTTTTTTTTTTATATGACCATATACAGATGAATACTCACCCCTTTCCCCCGTGAAGCTTAAATATACCATCCAAATGTATGAAAACGTCAACATTATTTTGACCTGAATTGTCATCTTTAATGTCATTTCCATGTGTTTCTAAAATATATCACAGTACTGTCACTTCAACGCAGCGCAGTCATATTTCCAGTGAAGACAGCAAATGAATTCAAAACAAACATCTGATACGGAGCCGCAGTCGAATCTGCTTCTTTAACAAGTGCAAGTGGTGAGAGGCAGCAGGAGGACGGAGTATGTGCTAATGGGCTGCTCTCAGCACAGACAATAATAATAACAACAACAAAGTGCAGCGCTGAACGGGCCCCCTTCAACCGTTTCCAAATGTCATTCCAGGCCTGGATGTAATGAGCCTCGGTGCAGAGTTGAATGGTTGGTAATTGCTGAACAGGGGAAATGGATTGTCACCATCGCTTCCTTTAGTTTCCCAGCTTCCTCTGTGTGTGTGTGTGTCTGTCTGTCCTCTAGTGTGTCCTGCGCTGCTGTCCCCAAACTTTGGGCCTCTTGACCCAATTGTCTGCATGCTGCAGGGAATCGGACCCACGAGGTGACCTCTGAATTAAAAAAAAAAAAAATCCCCAAAAATCTGCAGACACTTTGAGAGATCGGCTCATTAGATGTCTGACTTTTTTCTGCAAGAGGAAAAAGCAGAGGAGGAGGGGGGCGGCAGTGTGAAAGTGTAATTGTCAATGTAATCATTGAAAATGGTAAAAAAAAAATGTGAAAAAAGAGCCCTTTTGCAAGAAGAAGCCAAAGCCAATGAGCACAAATCTTTATTACCTCTGGTAAGGAGATTATGTGATCACTCCTAGGGGCAAGAACCGCAGCATGAGAGCCAATGCTAAGTATGTTAAAGTGTAATACCACTGACGGCCATTAGATGCTGCCTCAAAAAGCCCTTCTCTCTAAAAATAGTATGTCAATGATTTTTTCCAGGAGTCATTCTGGTCTCATTTGCTTTATTTTCACCATCCGTTCTGGTGGTACATCTTTAAAAAAGATTTTAGAAGAAGGCGAGAATAGAAGGCGTTAATGTCTGTGTGTTGGACAGCTCGTCACCTGCTTCTGTTTATTGATTAATTCCCTCGAAACACAGCTTTACTGTAGCGATGGATAATAAATTGATCTAAGAAGACCTTCAAGATGACTTTGTTATGTAAATGTTTCACGAAGCTAACCGTTTTAGAGTGTCATTAAGTTAGCATTAGCCCACCCATCATTCCTGGTGCTTCTCCAGCTCAAAGATATTCCTTCATGATGTTCCTCAGATATCACGTTCATGAGAAACAGACGGATGGACAGACAGACAACCTGAAAACAAATGCCTCTGGCCCTGGAGTTCTCTGAGATCAACTCTAAGTTAAGGAAATGTCTTATTAAATGTTTTCCCCTTTATATAAACATGATCCTTAATAAGTCAAAATCAACTACAGATCTACTTACTACCTTTTTCCACCGCTTTCAATCACATCTTACAATAGCAGTTTTAAGCTAGTAAGTAGACCTTGTGCTAGGAACTCTGGAATGTTCTGTCAAACTAATCATTTGGACTAACACTATATTGTGGTCCTTTAGTAAACCGTTAAAGGATCAATATGGAAGATTCCTACATGCTTGTGTGCTTACATAAAGTTTGTGCTGGGAGCCGATAATCCGTTGACGTTAGCTAACTCCATTTCTAAGCTAACGCCTGCCTCAGTTGCCTCCATCCATGATAACAGCCTGTACATTTATTTCCATGCAGAGGACTGGGATAGTTTGCTCTTCAGAAATCCATACGCTCACTTCCAAGTTCTCCGCTGCCTCCTATCTGCTCCTCAGCAGCAGCACCAGTGTGCAAACGAGCTACCGTTATCTTAGAAATGCAGTCAGCTAGTGTCAACGGATTATCGGCTCCCAGCACAAACTTTATCTAAGCACACAAGCAGCACAAAACAGACTCCAACACAAACTTAACACAAGCACAGAAGCTAATCTTCCATACTGAAACTTTAATAAACTACAGGTATGGATAAGTAAACGATTTCAACTAAAGGTTGTTTTTTATGGAGTGTCGCTCCGTAGCTGCTATTTTTCATTAATAGCACTTTCAGGACTGCTCTGTCTTTGAATACCTCATGGCAGAGTTTAAAGTTCTAGAAATGGTAAGTGGACCGTGAGTTGGATTCTTAAGCGCTATTTATTATATGTGGGAAGAAAATCCATGTGTCTCCAATTTGACATTTGACCTGTTGAGCCAATATGTAAATAGATCATTGTTAGAAAGTGGAAACTTCACTTGCATTTCTTCAGGAATTTACTCTTAGTTTGGCCTCCCAAAGTATCTAAACTATCCCTTTACCCTATATAATATATATATAATGTAAGATTTAGCTGACACTTTTATCAGTTCTAAAAAAAAAAGGAAAAACAGAAAGCTGAAACATTCAACCTATATGTACATTTACAACATAACAATCTTACAGTGCTTCAGTGTACTGCAACAATATGGGTTTTACATTTATAGTATGAATTATTTAGGACTATGCTGTAAATTGTGTGTGCGCATGTGTGTTCATGTGAAATAGGAGATGCGTTTGTGAAGAGGAGCGAAGAAGGGAGAGGAGAAATATTTAACCTTAGAACAGAGCTGTGGTATTGTAATGAACTCTTTGCCCGGGTGGAGATTTTGTAAAGAGCAATTTCCATGTCATATCTGATCAAATGTGACGTTGTTGAAAGAGTACTTTGCCCCACACTCCCTTCTCCAGTGTCTGCGCTGCTTTACATTCTCTATAACTGTTTCCCCAAAGAAAATAAAACAGATTAGACACACGCCAACATATTTTGTTTAATACCCACAGTATAAGTTAGCAAAATCTGGGGAAAAAATCCAGGGTACTTACCATGACATGAAACTATGCACCCGCTGAATGGGTTCCAAAATTTCTGCTCACAAACCATTTTGCTCTTACATTTTATGTCAAATTGAAAAAAAGACATAAAAGACAAATTTAAGATGTAAAACCTGAACTAGTGACTGTATAAAAAAACTCACTGACTGCATAGCAAATTTTAAAATATTGTCGGCCTACTTGAACAATTTCTTTCGTCGTTTTCTATCTTGGCTCGGTATCCCACGTTGCAACATGATGACACACATACGTACTGATGCAGTGCATTCTGGATGAACCAATCTGTGATCTGCATGATTTTATGTCACGTTTAGTTTAGAAGGTGATACGAGAAATAATATTTGATACTATCTGGTTGTCCCTGCTCCCACGCAGTGGAAACGACAAAAAAGCTGTGCTGAGACAAGGCGTGATACCAGCAGTGGACAAGCAGCGTAACTGTTAATTAACAGACCAACCTCACCGGAAAAATGACAACACTGGTCAATTTTTGAAGGTGATTAAAATGGCTGACATCCATCTTTCAATGTAAATGGAACACAGCATTAGTTGCGTATGAACAGAATTTCTGAGGTTTTTTTTAGTACATTTGTTGGATTTCCAGCAAACTATACTCACATTACCATCAGCATCAGGTGCAAGCTTTTGTTATAAACCCACTATATACCACCTCTAAAATGCCAAATGGTAAAACCAAGTCAGCAGTTAGCTGGTAAACGTTTAGTTGCTAAAGAGAGACGGTGGAAACCAAAAACAGAGCTAAAAGGTGAGTTGATATAGAGCTAAAATTCATCATTTTGCTGGGAATGTGATTGCTAGTAATGGATGCTAACGTTGGTCTGTATCTACTAGATATGTAAAAATAAAATAGGCAACCGACTGTTGATTATGTTTTGTAGCTGTATGTATGTAGCTTGTTGTGCTGCCGCCCAGTATGTATTGTGTGTTTGTGTGTAAGGTCCATGTATGTGCGTGAGAGAGGGTTTTGCCAACACATCTGGCCCTGTGTGTTATTGTAGGTGTCAGGGGTCTGCAGAGGTCTCCGCAGCCGCTGCCTGTGAGTGTGTGTGAGTGTGTCTGTGTGTGTGTGTGTGTGTGTGTGAGTGTGTGTGTGTGTGTGAGTGTGTGTGTGTGTGTCTGTGTGTGTGTGTGTGTGTGTGTCTCTGTGTGTGAGTGTGTGTGTGTGTGTGTGTGTGTGTGTGTGTGTGTGTGTGTGTGTGTGGAGCTGCAGGTGAATGCCACAGGCTGCCATAATCACAGGTCAGGGTCATTAACTCTTTTTCAGAGGAGGAGGGTTTTTGGGGGTGAACAGGTGGTGATCTGGTGTTCAAAGACATTAGGGGAAAGTGGAGAGAGTGTGTTCAGGAAAAGAAAGGCAGCAATCAGCTTCTATAAAAAGATTTTGTTTCCTTAAAAAGCGATTCTGTTCAATGGAAAAACCGAGGGTCACTTACAAAATTCTCTATTTAAACATTAATGTTCAAAGTCAAGATACACTGATTTAATCATTATGGCAGTGTATTACTGCCAGGCCAGAAAAAGAAAAAATGAAGCAGATGAAGCAGTATCACGTCATAATGCGATTACGAAGTGATAACTTACTGTGATAACATTAAGTGTTTATTGTTATGACATGATTTATATTGTTATAACATAAAAAGTGTTAAGTGATAAGCTGTTGATAGGTTTATATGTTGCAATAACAAAAACATCTTGTTATTAACATGAAATGATCGTATTATACTATAAAAATATATTATATATTAATATATTAATATTTTAATATTAATTTTCATATTAATATAATCTTAATATGAAAATATACTGTTATAACATAAAAATAGCTTATGTCTGAAAAATATATTATAATGTGAAAAGCATTTTTTATAACGTGACAATATGTTTTCTTTTCACTTTTATAGATCATAACAACTGAAGCTCGACAAAACTGGTGTATGTTTAATGTAGTGCTCACAATTAGTTGGTTAAGGTTAGGGAATGATCCTGGTTTTGGTTTAGAACCAGAAGAGTCCACAGTGACTTTAAGCATTGGACATGTCATTTACCAAAATATACGTTGGAACATCGGTCTATTGCTAAACTCAACCAGAGTGCATTAAACAAGATAAGCATCAATAAACATTGCTCCAGAACATCATAAAAATTATATTTACAGTAAACATGTCACAGCTCCAAACATTTCCGCTTGAACACACTCCTTTTCAGACTGGGTCATATTAATGCGTGTCCACACTGCAGACTCCAACTTTTCACATAAATCATCATCAGTGCTTGTCTTTGAGTCCTACTCAAAGTAAATGCGGAAAAACAGGAGACTTTTCTAATTCAGGTTCAAGGGTGAAGAGGGGTTTGCCTGCTATTTTTAGCGCCCAAGTCCAAGATGGCCGACCTCTGTCCTTTCTGTCCCGGGGGTCAGGTGTCAGGGGTCAAATGTCGGCAGGCTGAAATGACAGTTTATTTTTAGTGCAAACAAGACCGCTATTTAAGGCTACATAAAGAGGTTGGTCAGATAATTATACCACCGGTTGGTCGGCTGCCATTTATCCGCCCACCCTACCGGTCAATTGCAGCCATATGTGGACAGAGTAGGGGGTCTGCCCTTCTGCCACCATCTGTGTGTGAAAATGTTGCCATCTTTGCTGTTCTGGGTTGTAAACACCCACTTTATATATCCTTTTGCTTTGCGTCTTTTCAGTTTATCTGCGTATAAATGTTAACATTTCTCGTCTGCAACCTATATCTTATTGCACGTGAACTCTTGTGTGTGTGGTTTCTCCCCATAAATTTTAGTATCTTTCGGTTGCTCTGTTGTTAGTGTTAGCTTCTATCAACCCTCCTTTCAATTTGGCTTCAAAACACGCTGTCCGCCCCTCATCCCAACAGCAGTCCTCCTACTGCGGAGGGAATCAAATCAAACTGATCCCACTGAAAGGTTGTTTACACCCCGCCCTCGCAAAACCACCCAGACGCTGCACTTAAGATGACAGTTTACAGTTACAGCAAGGGAGTGTGGATTAAAAGACAAACGTCCTCTAGCTTTACAGGGAAGCAGGGCAACACAGAAATACACTGCTCAAAATAATCACGATGGTGATTAAAGGTCCAGTGTGTAAGATTTGCAGAAATGGAATATAATATTCATAATTACAGTTAGATTAATGTCTAATGGCCTGAAAATATGAATCGCTGTGTTGAAAATATGCATCATGTTTTTACAATAGCTCATCCGGTTTTGAACTGCGTTACTGTCACCTATGCAGTGTGTTTGAGTTTGGACCAGAGTTAATAATGCCCTTAACTAAAAAGACCAAACCCTGGCTCCATCGACAAGCTCCAACGACTTTCATGTTTTTAAGCAGCCACTGTGGGTCATGGTGAGGGCAGAGCAGTGCAATCTGCAACTTCACCACTAGGTGTCACTAAATATTACACACTTAACTTTCACCAAAAATGTCCAAATTTTGTAGGAAGCCGCTAAATTCTGATAATGGGAAATAAATACTTCTAGTAGACCAATATTTCCAGCCGGAGCTTATGTCCAGCTGAAAGGGGAGTAAATATTGGACTTCAAAAACACAAGCCTAAATCTGCTTTTCTCAAACTTAGGGTCAGGACCCAAAATTGGTCGCAGACCTGTTTTTATTGGTTCTCCAAGTGGCAGAGTAAAATACAGAACAATGCTATGAAACATCACTTCATTTTGATCCTGTTCAATTTCACTGTGTGACTACATACAAAGCTAATGCAGTGATTCAAATGATTCAGCTTGAGCAAGAACTGGGTGCATTATGTCTTAACTGGGCATTTGAGATTCTCCTGACGGCACCAAAAGTCAGAAATGAGTAACTACATTATTGCTAAGGATGGTGAGAAAATTTGCCTCCCTGGCAGTTATGCACTTTGCTGCCTAGTCCACATTAGGAACAAGTCAGGGACAGAGTTGGAGTGCCAATAACATAACTTCCACACTAGATTCTTGGCTCGTCCTGTGATTTTAACTGCCTAATTGTGGACTACACCTATTCAGGTTAACCATGTGACTGTTTGTCCACCTGCAGATTGAACATAGTCTGCCATGTGACTGCCTGGACCTATCATGTCCATTCTGACAATATGACAAATGTCATTTATCAAAGGCAGAGCCCACAGGTGGCCATTGTATACTAGTCCTGATGAAGACCTTGACATTGTTGTAATGTAGCCATGTGAAAATAAAGGCTTCTTGATTTAGATCCTAACACTGAAGAGCACCAGAGGGACACCTTTTTCTGCACCCGAGCAGCCCTCCTTGCTCTTCTGTTTTTGGACTCTGAACTTTCACAGTGTTGTGATTTTTGCCATGCACACTACTTCCTGATCTAAAGAGGAAGGTCGGGGCAGATTGACACGCATCCTTGCACATACTGTATGTAGCCTCTGCATTAATAAAGGGTTACAGAAAAAAATGAATTGCACAGTGCTGTTATTTATATTTTACTAAGTTTGGGAAAGGCAGACATAATGGTAAATACACTAGATGTGAAACTGAAATGTAAATATAAGGAGACAAAGCATAGAATTACATTAGACAGAACACACATAATATTTCAGCTAACATCCATAAAGTTTGCAACTACAACCTGACAAATATCCAACACGCCCACTCATCTGTATGTAAACAGTGTTAGCCATCATGATTGTACGTTGCAACTCAGCTCCACCAGACTTCTTCTCCTTTGCCCAAATGTGTATTTTAGGAAATCCTATGTATAATGTAGAAATAATGCATTAAAACAATAACAAGGGCAGCGTTTGTCTCCAATAAAATACTTGAAGCTCTGATACTCTGATTGTGGTAGATTTGTAATGAATAAAGTGGTGGATCTGCAAACGTTTTTGCATATTTATTTATTTTTTTACATTTTTTAAAAACATTTTCTAGTCTTTATTTGAATTATTTTATTTAATGACTTTTTCATATTTTTTTGGTATCCGGTATCTTTTTTTGGTATCTGTACTAATACCAACACAACAGACATAGCAGGAGACACAACAAGACTTCAATGTACAAAACACATGACAGCGGATGTTTCAGCATGAGTGGCCTCGTAGTAATTTTTGAAGAGGCTGATTTTGAAGTTAGTATTTCAAGAATCCATATAGTTAGAGTCAAACTTTGATCTTTGGAGCCCATCTACAGCTTTTCACTCAGAGTCAAACAGAGAACACACACTCTAAATGCACGACAGTAGAAGAAGATGTGAGCAGGTGGCTGCAAACTAGTGGTGGTGGTGAAACTTGATTTGCATGCAGCCCATATTCACTCGTTTAGGACACGCTGAGTGAAACCAGTGTTGTTTAAAGTCAGCCTTTATGGGGGGATTGTTAGAAATTTTACAGTATGTGTGGTACTTTTTCATTGGTGAGATTAGTGGCACTGCATGAAAAACACAAAATAGCTGCTCTGACTCAACAAACAACTTGAGGCGACTGTGAGGCTGTGGTCTTTATTTATCATGTTAGCATGATAACATTTGCTATTTAGCATGAAATACATAGTGTTACTTAAGGGCAGTAGATTTGGAAAGAACTGATTATAATCTAATGGACATTAAAATTCTGAGTTAATGATGACTAGGGGAAAGGTCATGGGGTCACCAAAGTTACAGAATACATGTGCAGAACTTAATGGCAATCCATCCAGTCGATGTTCAGACATTTTACTAGTAAAAGAGTAGAAGTCAGGGGATTTCACACAGTGTATTATTGTTTTTATTTTTATTCAAAGTGTAATGGCTCTGGGAACCTAAATACACAATAGCCTTCTAACTACGTAGACTAATTTAGGGTCTCGTGTACATAATAGGTTTCCAATAGTTATTGAAATATGTCATTTAAGTTTTTGTAGATTTTCCTGTATTAGGTTTGAATTGGGGTGTGGTTATGCTGGAGATTTATTACACAATTAATTTGTTGAGGTTCAATCAGATGTGTCCACTGTCCTTGTATCATAATCTGTTCATACAGTTCTCTCACTTACTGGCAGCTATGGCCAAAAATAGGTTTTGTAAGGTCACATCTTGACCTTTGACCTTTTGCCACAAAATTCCAATCAGTTCATCCTCAAGTCCAAGTAAATGTTTGTGCCAAATTTTGTAAAAAAAATTACATTTCTGAGATATAACCTTCGAAGAATGACCTTTGACCTTTTGGGTATGAAATGTTATCACATCATCATATCTTTTCACATATTTGTGTGGAATAATCTTTATAATAGCCCAACAAACTCTTGAATTATGGCCAAAAATGTTACGCGAGGTCACAGTGACTTTTGGCCACCAAAAGCTAATCAGTTCATCCATCAGTTGAAGTGAGTCGTTTGTGCCAAATTTCAAGTCATTTTGTCAAGTTGTGGCTGATGTCAGTTGACAGACTGCTATGTGAGTTAGCCACTAGCTGCTAGCTAATTGTCTGTCTAGGTATCTATCTGTTTCTCTGTCCCATCACGCCTGTTGTGTTGTCCATGGGTTCACAAAAGAAAAGACATTGATAATGTAAGTTGCTAACCAGTGATACAATTAAGCTGTGCAGTATATGTAACTTTAACTTCATTTTGCTAACAATTTGTAGTCCTGGTGATGGTGTAACTCATGGAATGAACAAATGAATTGGTCTAAACAGTGGAGTAAGCTCTTTTGTAATAGTTATTTGTGTTTCTTTTCTTTCTTTTCTCATTTTTTTGTATAAGCTTAATGAGAATCTCAGCTTTACTCATTTTTCCTGTTTCAATCCACATTTCCAGAGGCTTTACGGCTCTGATTTACCACAGCTGATTGTTATCTTTATGACCTGTGCATCACTAGTGGCCTCCATCCAGACACTGCAAGTGAAAATGAACCTTCCTACCTATTTTATTTCATTCATTCTATTTTATTTTACCATCTGCTACAAAACATGTATTGTGCATTGTCTTTGCTAAATACATTTTGAAAAAACATTGAAAAAACAGGTTTGTAAAACTACTCTCTTTTAACCTTTCTTTAAATTTTTTATAAATAAAACCATTTTGGTTTTACTTACACCGCGTATTGGAAAGTATCCGATTATTTTCGTCTCCATCTTTAGCCTCCGGCAAACTTCTCTTTCCGACAACAGGCAGCATTTTAAAAGAATGATTTCCGTGCATGGTTTAGACACTGGCAGATACATGTTTGCCACTCAGAGGCAAAGGCTTGTTGGTGATTTCCGTATATGGAAACACTTGCAGAAGCTCTAGAATGCTTCTATTGTCTGTACATCATTTAATGTTGATTTATGTAATAATTATGCTCTGTATCTCACATTACATCACTTCCATCTGGTTTACTGAAATTAAAGTGTTGATTATTAATTTACATATGAATTTAAATATCGACTAAAAGTTTAAATAATTGTGAAAACTACAAATTGAGTTCAATCCAGTCGACCCATTATAGGCTTAGGGTTACATTTGAGCCATATTTAAACTAATGTAATGTTGGTTGTGTTTCAGCCACATGTTAAACACACAAACTAGAAGATGTTGCCATTCAAATGAAGAATAATACATGCATTTTGCCCTTGGACTTCTTCTGTTATAACCCGAACCCTAACCCCAGCTTAGGGTTAGGATTCCATGAAAAGAGTGGATATTAAAAAGTTAATCAGATTTTCTCATTAAGAACTCTGCCAGTTTTGTTAAGGATATATTAGGCACAACATCTAAACTTAATCTATAATTTTAATGCCTAATGATGAAATCAGGGGACATCTTGCTTACACAGGAATAAAGGCTCCAGAGAAAACAAAAATGAGAGGGTAGAAAGGTGAAAAACAGTTTGTATGTGATGTTGTAAGGTTGTGGAGGTTGTAAAGAGTTGTGCTTTGGACTCTGTAGACTCCACACTTCTCTGCCCACTGATCCCTGTCAACCAAACAAGACGGCTGGCGCTCAGTAGCTCGGCTTCCGCAGCAATTACCTTCTCCCTCGAGACACCGGGAGAAACTGAGAGCATAGGCAGCCTCTCTGTGCGCGCATGAATGAATGAGTGGGTGAGGGCAAGTGCGTGTCGAGAGACGGGTGCTACATGTGGGTGAAGTGTGTGCGCAATGCTTACAGTACGCTAAAGTATGCATTTGTGTGTGTTTGCGTGTATCAAATGTGTTTCTGCTCTGAATCAAAATCCCAAAGCAGCCGTGTCAGAAAATTGAGCTTCCCCACATAACCGAAAAATACCCATAATCCCCCTGGGTGTCCACATAAGGTATTTAGTTTCCCCTTTACAAACACCACCCAGCTCCCCACCATTTGAAAACTGAAAGCTGATACACTTGGAGGTTAAGCCAGTGAGACAGCGACCAGTGTCAGAAATATTTGATTTGTCTTTCTTGACTTTCTGCCATCACCCTCGTAGGTGGGGACGACCTGTTGGGCTGAGCAAGCCTCATGATTGGTGGATTAAGGCTAAATTGCCCGTAGAGATGAGAAGTCGTTGGTTCAGTTTTTCTCTGAATCCTGTCTATTCACATTTTAGTTCAGTACAGGGCTAAGGAAACAAAATAAAAGCCATTTTGTGTCAGCATAAAGTGACAATACCTGTAGTGAGTCTCATGTAGATCTGTGGGACTTTGTAGGTCATTCAAAATAATAAGATGTTTCTCAAATGTTATTGAGGATATAGAAGGGAAAGATTATTTTTAGGTATTTTATGCCTTTTTTGTTTGTGGAAAGAGACAGAAAATGTAGGGTAAAAGAGTAGATGACTGACATGCAGAAAATGGTGTGTTGAATAAGAGAGACACTACTGATGGCATTAGCACCCATTAGGTATGCACCCAAACCACTGGGGTATTGAGTCACCCCTAAACCTCTCAACTTAACCCCAAACATTGAATCAGTCACATGGAGAAATTAAACTCTGGGTGTCTGCAGCCATTAGTAGACATTGTATTTGAATAGAATGCTCATAGAATTAAAGGTTCAGTGTGTAATATTTAGTGACATCTAGTGGTGAAGTTACAGATTGCAACCAACTGAATAACCCTCACCTCACCCTCCCCTACGGTGGCTGCAAAAAAACTCATGGCCAAGTCATGGTAATGCACTTTAACGCTGGAAACCACATCTTTCTTATATTCCTATTTCATTGATGATTATTCATGTACACGTTGAGAGGAATTCTCCTTGATGCCCTATTGGTATAATTGCATCTGCACTGTATTGCAGTTTGGACAAAAGCTAAATTGTCTCTTAAATGAGTGTGTAAATGTATAAAAATAAATGATAATAAAGTTGCTGCATAGGAGGCACTATTTTTACACACACCACATACTGCTGTGGTGACATTCATAACTGAGCGATAAATAATTAGAACATTTTTGTTCACAAATCCAAGCTTCAAACCATAAAATGCCTCCACAGAGCAGTTAATGGCAGCTGATCAGCTGTGCCGACGCCATCACGAAGATGACTGTTCAGAGAAACTATAACTCAATTCTCTAGAAGGGTGTTTCCTCGATTCTTCTCTGGTTGCGTCTTTTCCTTGTATTTCATGTTGCATGTTTAGTGGGAGGATTAAGAGAATTGGGATGTATCCGCCATCCTTCCACAGATACTGTTATGTGTGTTATGTGTACAGCTCATATTCTGAGACAGGTTTCAGAATATAATGTTAAGCATAAAAATGTTACTTTTAAAGGTTCAATTAGTAAAATTAACTAATGTGCTTACATGACGTTTGTGTTGGTTGTGTTACCAATTATTTCTAAGCTAACAACTGTCTCGTTGCCTACATCCATGATAATAGCCTTTACACTGATTTCTATGCAGAGGACTGGGATTTTTTCTATGAAAAAGAATGTTGTTTCTGTTGTTGTTGTTGTTGTTGTTGTTTTTTATGCTTGCTCCCAAAATTCTTCATTGCCTCAATTCTGCTCATCTACCTCTACAGTGTGCAACTTAGAAATGGAGTGGGTAACATCTCTGGCAATGGTGGCCAACATTTTGTAGTATTCTGACACAACTGTATGTGTTAACATTTATCAAGAAACTGAAATTATTTGGTGGTGTTAACAGTGTTAGTCGTTAGCGTTAGCTTGGCGAGTTTCACTCCTCGCTCTTCCCCAGCTCCACCTTCATATCCACTTCTGTTTTCATAAAAGCAAGATGGCAACGTCCGAAACGTTGCATCTGAGGCTTCAAAACAGCAGTTTGCAAACCAGTGGGGAATGTAATGCAGGCTTTGTCCACCATTTATATACAGTCTATGATTTAGACCTATATTAGTGATGTTGATCAGGAATACCTGTATTTAAAGGGCTCAGATATTTTTGCGACTCCAGACAGATGTTTATGTTTTTTTCTGGCCAAAACAGCGTCTTTTGATAGTATTGGTTGCTGACCCCTGTGGTCATTTCCTAAGATTGGTATCATTAAAACATAGAAATTGATATGAGAATACAGACAGTTCTGGAAGCAACAGTTCCTCCCCTCCTCCTTCTTGTATATACCATAAACAATGTTTGAAGAATAGAACAGTCTGCATGAAAAAAATGTATCATCTATAGACCTCCAGGGAACCTTTGAGTGGCAACATACAGAGGCCTGATGGCTTTTACTGAAAAAGTGTAGAAATAAAGGTTAAGCTTACCTCACTGTATATATGTGTGTAATGTATACATCCTTACTGTCTACACCCTGCTCTTATATGTGTCCATTCCAATGCACAGATGTGCGCAAAGAGCATCTGTGCGTGTGCATGTAAGTGTGTTTTTCTTATACTAATTGGAGAGAGCTAGGAGTCAAGGCTCAAGGATAAGATAAGATTGCAGAAACCAAACGCTGCTGTTGGGAAATAACCGTTTCAGTGTTTTTACAAACCCAACGTTCAGCATTTGGTTTGTGCGCCCAATAAGCATCATCAACCTTGAGGTATTTCAAAACTTGTTAAAAATCCATTTTGAAATTTGAATATATGGGCGTAAATAAGGTGCG
>JAPQRN010000784.1:0-43131 GCA_037367275.1 Coranthus polyacanthus | reverse complement strand
TACGTGGTGGATTTGTTTCAGCAGGTAAAGTTTGGGAACCATTGCATGAAGTCAAAGTAATTTGTTTTGTGTTGCTGATTGACACTCTTTACGGCGATATTTTTAATCATTTGGACGACGCTTTGCATTCTTCAACACAGCACATGGATGCGAGCGGGAAATCTGCATGAAGACGATCCAAACAAACATGGAGGAGAGTGAACATGACGCAGGACAGAGTCATTCTGAGCAGGAGAAGGACTCAACCAGCTGAGAGAAAAACCAGGAGCTAAAGAGGACCTAAAAGAGGGGCTACTTCTGTGGCTTAGATGTGGTTTGGGAATGAAAAATGTGACACGGGCCAGAACAGACTCCACCACCACTAATCCCTTTTACCATGTATGCAAGAAGCATGTCAAACATTTCAGGGAGAGTCTACGGATGACAGCTACGAAATTAGAGTCGAGTGCTCAAAAAAAAGCCCAGACTCAGATGTTCCAGGAGATATTTGCCCACAATACAGCATTTGACAAAGAATCATGAATTTTCTACATTATATATTTGCACAAATATTCTACAAACCTCATCTCCAGAAAAGTTGGGACATTTTCTAAAAGGCAATAAAAACTAAAATCTGATTTGTTATTTCATTTGGACCTTTATTTAACTGACAAAAGTACAAAAAAGTTTTCACTGTTTTCAGTTTTCACTGACCAACGTAATTGTATTTTGTAAATATAAACCAACTGAGATTTTGATTCCTTTCAACACAATCAAAAAAAGTTGGGACAGAGACATGTTTACAGCTGCGTTACATCGCCTTTCCTTTTCATTACTGTTTTTAATCATTTGGGAACTGAGGACACCAATCGTTGCACAAGATTTCAGCTGCAATATGGAAATACAACAATTAAGAAAAGGAACTGCAAATTAGTACACGCATTTAATCTGAATTATGAATGAAACATGTTTTTAAAAAGCTGTCGTCCAGCTTCACACACTCAGCCTGAGAAACCAGGAAACAGAGATCTGCATTGTTTTAGGTTAAGGGCACCCAGGCGGTCATCATCTGCGGCCGCTATACCAACTTATTCTGATGCCGGCTTTTAGAAGAAAAAAAGCCCTTTACATGCTGCGAACAGACCACTCAGTGAAAGCACAAAACCACTCACAAGGCTGCTACAAATTCCATCCAATTTAAAGTTTTTTTCTTTTAAATACCCTACAGCGCCGAACGTCGTTGTGCCTCTTACCCGCTGGCTTATTTCCTGTCATTAGAGCCACATTATAGCCGAGTCTTTATGGGAGCAGGTGAAGTGGCATTCGTCATGTCCTGTCTACAGGTGGGTTTTACTGATTAACCCTTCGCTTGAATAACTCCTCCTGAGGATTATAAATAGAGCTCTTTATCAAATTTGGAGAAAGTGAGTCACCACTCAAAGACCTGTATTGTTGTGTACTGATTACGCCGTGCCTCAGCTCACTTCAAACCTAAATGCCAGTGTCATTATGTAAGAGGCGGGGCTGTGGCCAATTAGGCTAACAAAGAAGGTGCATTTAAGTCAGAGACTTCAGACCATTCAGGCAAAGTGACCTACATGAGTGTGAGGGTGCTGAGAGATTACAAGAGCAGCACTTGAACATGAACCTGTGGGATTCACACACTGAATACGTTTGAGACTGCCTCCAGGCTTTTTCCAAAGATATAGAATTGCTCAAGCAGATTAAATCCCCAGGCCTCTCAAGACACTTTTATAAATGAATCCGTGCCTGTCAGTCCATTACAGATCTTTTTTTCTCTACACTCATCCTGACATCCCGACTAATCAGTGATCGACAGAGCGCTGTGTGGTCACACTCTGCTGCCCCGAGGAATGGCACCGACCGAGCGAACGTATCTGGTGTCGCGCTAAAAATTCCAGCATACCAGCAGTCCAGGGTTTCAGGAGTCCTCAAAGATATATGGACGAGACACAGAGGGGAAAATGATCTGAATAACGGCTTGCTTTGAACTTTTAGCCTTTAGTTCACGGCCGAGAGGGACGGGAGGTGTAGTTGTTTATTAATCAGGTAAACAAGATGTTAGTTTGGGGCCTTTAAATGACTTTTTAAAACAAATTTGGCAATCGACAAATCTTAAGGGTGTATGGGGGCATTTTAGAGCTGCTGTTTGATAGCTGACAGGAGATCAGATACAAGAAACAAGTGCAGAGAGGGAGAGGGAAGATCTGCACAAAAGGTCACCTGAACTGGCAATCAAACCGGGAATGTTGCGCTTCACGGTCGGCCCTCTAACAGATAACAACACTCACACAACACACCATGCGCTCATTCCACTTCCAGACCTCCAGCTCATAATTTACTGCTACTAGAGCTGCAGTGAGTTACTGATCTATGTTCTAGTCATGGAAATTGAAAATTGAACATTCACTGATCATTTCTCAAGCAAAAACCACCAAAATATGTGCAGATTGTAGCTACTCAAATGTGATTTTTTTTGTAAACTGTAGAGCTGTGTGTTTGTGATAACTGGTATGAATTTAACAGCAATTCAAATTCATAACTTTGAGTTGGGTTTGAGCCGACAATGTCTATTTTCTGTACAAATCCTATAAAGTTCAGCGCTCACTGTGCTCAACATACTCATATAAACACCCTTTTCAGAGGAAAAACAGTTCAACTTTTGGAACAACGCTGCGCTCATCGGTGTCAGTTCTTTCACATCAACTAATCAAAATGAAAAACAGACTGATATCAACACTGTCAACAGAAACTGATCCTGGCCGTCAGTGACAACCCAGTTATTTAAGATCTACCACTTAAGGATTACTGTGATCAATATTTAAAATCAAGAGCATGGAGGGGCGTTGCCAGGACTGTCAGGATGTCACGTGAGTGTCTTTTGTCACAGTCGTATTTCAAACTGGTATCATTATCACTCAAGTAACAACACGAGCAATCGTATTAATTCATCATCATCAAAGGATATATTAGCAAATTATCAAAAATGAAAGAAATATGTGTTTTACTCAGCTGTCAGCATTCTGAGAATTGAACAAAACAAAGTAAACAGAGGTCAAGGCCACGATGAGACTAATCTTACGCTGACGAATCGTCAATCGAATCGTCTCCAGAGAAGTCTGTTTAAAGCTTCCCACAGATCTTCTGTTACTTAAATGCATTCAAAACTGGCATAAAATGACCACTCTGTACAGTGAGAAAGAAAAACGGACATTTATCAGCGTTTGTTTTGATCCTTAATTACACAAGCTTTAAACCGTTTACAGGTCGCACCGAAGCGTAGTAGTGACATTAACATCGATCACTCATATACAAACCTGGCTGTCATGTTGACCAGACTGTGCGAGAGCTGATGCTACAAAATCTAAATGAGCAGTAATTTATAGCCCCAGGAAGTGGAACATGTTCTCACACACTTGCTGATGTAAAGCTCTTATGGTCTTTATTAAGCCCCACTTATGCGGGACTTTTCATGAAAGAACATTTCATGTGCCAACGCAGTGCCCTGGAGGAAGGACGAGGAACATGCTCGCTTTTCTGCTGCGACTATCAAACCGTTATGATGGGGAGAGGGGTTAGACAGAGGGGCTGCTAGTTAGGCCTGTTCGGTTTCCTGCAAAAGTGAAACAGATGTTTGCATCAGAGGAGATGCGTGAATAGAGACAGTTGTTAAGGTGAGATCTAAATCTGCTATTTGGATCATTTACCCAGACTCAGATCAACACGGTGCAGCCGTTTCAGTTACTAACAGGAGTGAGCTCGTAATAAAAAAATATATCAAATGAGGCTTTGGCAAGACAACATCTCACTTGACGTACATTGGACTTTTTAGCCATTTCTTTCCCTTCGGTCTGCTCCACAATCCACGCTTGCGTCTTTTCATTGCTTTAATTTCCTTGACATTATGTGTTTTGCACTCTTACATTTTTATCTTCTTGGTTTAAAATTTAGCATTTTTGTGTGTATCTTAGTGACCGTGTTTTGCTTTGGCTGTTGCATTACCCACTGAGTGTCCTTTGTCTGTCAAAGCACTTTCTAAACTGCTATTAAGTGCAGCCAGTGATCCTTCTTCCAACATTTATTTAACCTTACAGGTGTTTTTACTGTGGTTAAATGTCTGGAACTCCCCACGAGTCAGCCAGAAGTGATGAAGCCTCTTGGATGTGAGGTGAAATCAAATCAAAAGTCTACTAAAGCACTTACGATCCCCGTTACCTGGACTCAGACAACCTCCCACTTTTAATTCAGAGTCAGAGATATTGTGAATTTCTGACTGTATTTACAATAATTAAACAAAGTAGCAGCAACAGTGTGATAACATCTTGTAACTGACACCTTGGATGACTGCCTTCATGCTCCTGAGTTGGGAAAAATCCCCATCCTTCCCACACACTACCATCATGACCTGAATGCAGCATTAGGGGTAAAGTAAGGACTGTAAAGGCCCCATGAAATTAAACTCAGTGTCTAAGGGCACGTCAGAGGCTCACCTGGTGGGCAGCATTTCCCTGACACCAAACACATTAAACAAACAGAAAATAACATCGTCATGTGTCATTTTAAATATCCGTACCGGTCTGTGCTTCCCCAGTTCTTACTCCCGTCCCCTGGCTTCATAACCACGTCACCCGGCTCGTTCTGTGCTGTCGCTTAAATGCAACAAGATGACGATTTGGTGCACAATCACTAAATGTCACTAAACAACTATAGGTCACATAAGCATGTTGTTCAAATGACGATGGTGCGGATCAAGTTTCTACAGGAGAACAGGCTCAAACAAAGACGTAAAAGCAGAGAGATAAGCGTGAGGAGAAGATAACGCATCAGACAGAAAGCGCTGAAAATCACCAACACAAACAACAGCTGCGTCTGATCTCCTTTAAATGCTCCCAGTCAACATGAAGCAGCTTTTTGTGGTTACATACCATATTCTTATTGTCTCCATAAATTTTATAAGTTGTCCTCTGATGAGGGAAAGTGATCAACGGGGGCCTTCATGACGATCCACCATTGTCACACAAAAAAACACAAAAACCTCTAGAGAGACCTCCACAGAAACAATAAAAGAAGAACCAGCAACTCTGGATTTACTCCACTTCAATAGCTACTACACCAAGCGTCTGATTCAACTACTCTGATTTCACACTTGAAACCGACGATCAAATGCCGACAGTGGATGTGGCTCTAAATTACAATCAGTGACAACTTCACCCCAATTGATAACAGTCCAAAAATGTTCATGTAATCAAATATCACTGGGAAAAATGCTGTGGCAGGACGATCATGTGTAAGTCATTTATTATCTTTTTGAAACTGGTCTATGTTTATGGGACACACATATGGTTCTCATGCATCCAGCGTCACATAATAAAGCTGCATAAATTCAATCTGCACATGTCAGAGAGTGCCGATAGCTGTGAGTCTAAACCATAAATGAGTTGTGTCTTACATGGTGTGTGTCGCAGCAGATCTGTTTGTTTGGACGGGGATCAAAAGACTTGCATTTGTGTTTCCAATGATTCCCATGAAAAACACAAGAGTGCTGCGGGGATGACATATTTGGGACCAACCCGGAAGTTAGCAACGACCCCCACGTCCCTCGACAAAAAGCCCGGTGGGATCTTTTCATCTGGATTGGCTTTGTCCAGGTAGATCATTTTGAAATGGTATGGAAGTTTGTTTCTATAAATGTGGAGTGTAAAACCTTAAAAAAAAAACACACCCTCACTGAAATATGAATTAAGGATTAGTCAACCACGTATTGACGCTAGAGAGGCTATTTAAACAATGTAAATAGATTTGTGGTTTAAAACTGTGAGAAAATGAACAGTAGGTAAGGGTGAATTTAAGCATTTTAGCATTCGTGACCAAAATAACCACAACATAAGTTTCAATCTGAGGATTCTTCAAAAAAGAAAAGAAAATCCCATCTTTACACCTGAGGACAATTTTCCTTTCCGTGTTTAAGAAAAGGTAACAGGATTTCGGTGGTGGAGTCACCATGTGGATTGTTCAGCTTGAGCTGTTTGCATTATGGTCTAAAGATTCACTCCAGGTTTACTGTTGATCCAGCAAAATGAAGAACACACACATCGAGTAAACAATTCTATATTCATTCCAAATACCACCCATCTTATGTGGCTGAAAGAATGTAAAACACAATCGCTTTGCCTGCAAGCAAAGTCTCCTTTACAGCAGCTAAACAGGGAAAACATTCCCATCCTTGCTCTCATGTAAAATGTAATTAAAGTAAAAATTTTGAGATATATCATTACAGCATTGCAGACGTTAATACGTAGCTGTAACACATCCAGTTTGTGTTGCACCGGTGCTATCAGTGGAGGAAATCTGAAGCTATGACTTGTATTCATTTCTTCACTAGAGGCATCTAATAAGCTCACTATACACCTGAAAACAGCAGCATAAATCCACCTTCCATCACATAAATCCGTCACTCATATGGCAGAACTGAGTGTAACCTGGCTGCCGTTTTTTCTTTTGTTTTTGGACGAGGTCCACTTTGAAAGGCTCGTGTACACGCTGTACAGCTGCTGGCCACACATAGCATCTGTCCAATCATGTCTCAGTAACCGCAGCCTATAAATCATCCATGAACTGTACCCCCTTAATTAGCCTCCAGAAATGAACACTGTCTTACAATTCTGTCATACATTCTTTGATAAAAATTACTCTGACAGCAATGAAAAATGTTTCAGCTAAACAACAGATGGAGCAATTTGAAACCAGAAACATGGAAAAAAAGAAAACCTTTGAGTATGTTCTGTGTTTTCCCAAGTGAAAAGCCTCAAATATTCAAATACTCTCATGGCTGAGGGATGACGCTTCAGCGCGAACATGAACACCAACCCATGAAGAAAAAAAGAAAAGAAAAGAAATGGATTTTCTTTGGAAATGGCTTTGGAGCAGAGTCCTGGCCAAGAAGAAAAGCTGCACGATCAAATACAGTCCACATTCATTATTCCCAAATTGTCAGGCTTTGGCCACACCTCCCTCAATTCTGCTAATATTTTTTGGCTCAGACTTCACTGTAGCGTGTAAGGAGCTTACAGACTTTATGTCAGACGGTTACAGAAGGTACCAAAGTTCAGGTTCACCATTAGCCAACAAGAGAAATGGCATGTGGCCAAAAAAAAAAGCCAGTCTACACTTTCCTCTCTGAGGTTACAGCAATTATCAGAGTTGGCTGAAGCCCATCTGGGAGTCAGTCCAGTGTAGTGGTTTTAAAAGGAGGGAAATGTACGGCAGCTTTTAACAGTAACAAGGTGCACGGCTCTCCTTTGACTTACAACAAAGAAACGCTAATAAACTGGCAAAGAGGCTTAATTGCCAGTTTATTAGAGTCATTAGGTCAATTATGATTCATTAACGGAGTACCGACTTTTGGCTTCAACTAATTCAGTTTCTGTTAAGTACATTTTCTAAAGGAATGCATGCTGTTGTTCACAGAGAAGTACCTGGTCTTTAAGATTTCTAAGGGGACTCGTAATTTTTGCTTATTTGTGATGAAACCGAACTGGATGATGGGCACTAGCAGAGTTTACAGATAGGTGACAAACTAAAGTAAAAACCAAGAGTGGACAGATGGAACACCATTCTTCAAAAGACCATTCGGTGGATTGAGGTGGAGGTGGAGAACGCAGCCTAACGTCTCTATTCAACATCTCCCACGTGATTCACATCATTCTCATCAAACTGTTCAGAAACCCCTCAAGACCTAGGTTTTTCCTTTCATTTGTCACCCATCACGAACAATGATGACCAAACTACACCAAGGCCGTGTTCACACTGCAAACCTTAGTGCTCAGTTTGGAATTTTTGCTCATTTTTTTTTTTTGGGTTACAGTCCTGAACTGACCCGCTGAAGTAAAGGAGGACACTGAAGTCGGCGTTTACGCTTTCAGTTGATGTGCTGTGAAAGCCAGTGAATGTGTGAGCAGGTGATGAGAGGACGAGGACGAGGACGAGGACGAGGAGGAAGACTTTTCCAGATTTTCCACCGAGTCGCAGAATTGTGATTAATGTCGATGTAGATGTAAAAGTCACTGTCAATAAATCCAACAGACCATGTTGTTTTTGTACCTGTAACCTGATTTAGTTTATTCATCTGTGCTGTAGAGCTCCATTAATGTCTAAAAACAATTTAAAACACATCACTGAGCCTCATTACTGCACTGGGTAAGATGTTTCTTCACGAAAAGAGAAGTGACACTAGTTTTAAACAAAACAGCTCCAGAGACTGATAACAATCAATTTTTCACTGGAGGCTGCAGAATGGGCTGCAGTCAGCCAACAGAGCATGTTGGAGACATGCTCTGTTGGCTGTAGAAAGTGAAGGAATAAGTTAAAACATGTTACAGATCTGTGGACAATACCATTTGTGGGATGAATTCATTGCTGGTGTTAGTCATTCCAACACAAGAAGACAGCTAAAAACTTTGATGTACAGTCATTTTTTTCAGTCTTTTTACAATTTCAAGGCATTCAAGCCTAAAAATAAATATTCGGTCAGAGTTCCCACATGCTGAACCCCCAGTGGGATGAGTAATAGCTGTGGAAGTGAGGCAGCCGTGGCAGCCTACGAGGGTCAGGACCTGGCATGCGGGGGTCACTCGGGGTCGCCGATACGAGACACAAACACTGAAGCCATCTCTGACCAGAGCCTCAAACCTTCTCCACGGGACATTGGCTTCATGAGCTGCTCAGAGGGGCCCGTTTCCTTCTTAAACACAGACAGGCACGTTTCTGCTGTTTGTTCTACATACAAACGCAGAGAGAGTCCGAAAGAACAGGACTCCTTTAAATCACACTTAGTAATTCATGGTTAGACTTTGTAGAGCAGCCTGAGCAAGTACGCATTTACAAACTGACACTGAAGGCTGTTGAAAATACACATTTACAGTGTTGGCGTATACAATATTGTAACCTTGATGAAATTACTATGAAACTGAAAAACGATGACTACGAATTCAATTACGTTTAAAGCACCTTCATCTGCTGTAACATTTAATTGTTGACATTTCCAAGATGGTGTATATTTCATTCATTATAGCAGGGCTTTCCTTCATCCCTGGAGGATCAGTTTTGGCTCGTTACCACGGTGATAACCACCGGGGACAGACACCCTCCAATCAAACTCTCCCGCCCACCCTCTGCCTTCTGGTCTGGCCGACCTCCAGCAGCGGTAATCAGGGGAAACGTAGCCGGCCGCCCTGCCGTCCTGCGCTGGTGTCACGTTACTCTAATAGGCCGGCACGGACCAACAGATAGCACAATTACCGCACTGGTACAATTACTGGGCTCTGCTGTGGTAGGCGGGGCGGCCCAAATAGGCAGAAGATTAAAGACTTCCACCTGCCCTGGTGGAAAACAAGAGGGGGAATCACCGGGCCAGATAAGCAGGAAATGAGAGATGGAAAGTTGGACTGAGCACAGGAAACATAGAAACTCTGTGTTCCTGAACATCTCAATCAGTCAATCATCAACAAAGCCTTGAATGATGAGCACACCTACTGCTGCTCTTGGATTTCCACTGGACCGAAGTGCAGATTGTGAAATGCTCACAGATGAAGAGCACTAATGGAAATACCTTCTGTGACTTTATTAGACAGCGAGAGATCAGATGTTGGGATTGTATTTCAGGAGGTGTCCTTTACTGAGGATATAGTACAGTCATGTAAAATCTGCTTTTGTGTAAAGACAGTCTTGGTCACCAGGTCTGTGGTCCACTGGGGGACACAGAGCGGGAATTAAGTGGAACTGAGCACAAGGCAAAAAGATTATGGGCCCTCATTGTGAAAAGCAACATTTCCTCATCTGGAAAAGCAGGAATGTGTGCGCTCTGGAGGGGGACATTAACAATGTCACGTGGGGTATGTTTAGAAGGAATGATGTTCGAAAAGGTTCAACTAGAACGACACAGATGGCACAGTCTTGAGGTAGTATATTTGAGCATTTCCATTTTATGCTACTTTAGATTCCACTCCGCTACATCTCAGTGGGAAATAATTGACTCCACTACATTTCTCTGAAAGCTTTAAGGCGCTTTCACACCTTCCTTGTTTGGTCCGGACTTTTGCACTCGACCACTGTATGGACCGGACAGCCGGTCTTTGGTGTGATATGGGCCGATGACAAAATAAAGTTAAAAATATAACGCTATAATAATGACAGTATAATGGTAACGATATGAATCAGTTCATCCATGTTCCTCCTTTCAAACAGAAAAGGCTGCCAGTCAGATTAACAACACGCCAACGTCAGACACACAGACATCTGTCTGAAAGCACAACTAACCGAACCAAATGTAAATATAAAAAAAACATGAACCCTCGGATCAGACTGTCAGGTGTGAAATGACCAGTTTCAACGTAAACCACAGTAAAATCCCTGTTAGTGTTATCATTAAAACCGTGGTCGATTACAGCGCTCTGAAAAACTGTCCAGCATCAACCAGTTACGGTCTCCAAATGCAGACGCAGCAGGCAACATGGGTTTGTTTTGGGTCAGTGAGATTTTTCAGCCTCTTTCGTGGACCGAGTCTGCAGTGCGGTCATATTTTGGTTTTTATAAGAGTGATGAGGGGAAACTTGACTGAAGACAGTCACCCTGTCTGCAAAACATGCAGAAAGAAACTGAATGTGGTGGTCGTCAATGTGAACACACCCACCAATTTATAGCATATTCAAAATAAGCTAACTTTTAACTCCATGCATGACGTGGGGACTTTGGAATGGAGGAAAATGTCATGGTTTGTCGGTCTAACTAATAGCTTATCAGTAATGCAAACGGAAGCTTTCAGTGTTTACTGCTCTTCTTAAAGCGTACATGTTGTTCTGCTGCTGTATGCCGACTCTATTCACCCACTGCACACAAAAACACGTAGTAGTTTAGTCAACCAACTTCGTCTTAATACGTGTTTTATGTCGTTTTCGTGTCGTTACATCTCACGTGGCTTCGATTTGACATTTATCATGATACTGACTGATATGAACATTTTTGGCCATATCGCCCTGCTCCACATCGAACGGATTTTGTTCATTTCAAATCCAACAAGGTTGCAAAAGTGTTTCGACGCGAGAAACACTCGACTCCTCTGGATTTATGTCAGTTGTTGGTCTCACTGGAACCACTGTCTTCTTAAGACTCATTTGTATGTATGTATGTACATTCTATATGGAGTCATATATTCATGTCTGTGTGTGACAATTTCATTCATCATTACTTTTTGACATTTTAACAATGCTCCAATGATACCGATAACAAAACATTTTGGTCACTATAATTACAATGTGACATGTTCATACTTGCAACTTTAGTTACTTTTGAGAAGAGGATTTTACAAAATGTATAAAATACAACACATAGTTAAAGATTAAACCAGTTGTTTCCAACATTTTTGTCTTCTGACAGTGTGAAGTCGGCTCACATTTCAGACGTCTACAAGTTGTTAACAGCTTCACAAAATAGTGATTTCTCCGTCTAAACTTCTCACATGTTTTCAATTCAGTAAATGTTCAAATCATCCTATATCTCTCCACAAATCATAGATTAGAGAAAAAACTGAAAACAGATTTGTGTATCAGAACTGTGTCGATTCTTCTTCTCCCTCATTGAATCATGTGATGAGCTTCAGTATTAATAATCTACTGATAGACATAGTATAATACAGCAGAGGGACCAAACCCATACTTTTATTTCAATACTTTAAATACATTACTACTAATACTTCTCTGGTACTACTACTCTTTATACTTAAGTAAAGGATCTGAATACTTGTTCCACCACTGAAACAGATTTTCTAGTGGCCAACAGTATTTTTTAATGTGGTCTGTTGTGCTGCAGGCTATTCCTGCTGATCGTACAGGGATGGAAGAAACATTCAAAGCACCTTTGTCCCTCACTGCATGGACATGTAAGCCTCCAGGACTGGTTCTCTTCCTCCGTGTATTCAGAGTGATTATCCAGTTTGACTAATCACACAGTCCTGGAGGGGTAAAAGACGCATAAAAACTTCCTGTGCTGCATTTCTCTGGTTTACTGCTGTTGTAATCCCTTCAAAGAGGGTCTTAAGAACGCTGGAGCCAGTCATTGAGAGAGTACATTAAACGTTACGGTGGCAGAAATCCCTGTGTGACACTTCTGGGTACCTGCATTAAAAGTGAAAACTACAAACAGATGAAAAATACATGTAGCCACCATCATAACACAGATGTGACACAGATGTAATAAGTGTAGTCAGACGTTTGGCTCACTTTGGGCCCTGCAGGCATTCAATTTTACGTACTGCTTTATATGCAGGTGCTGTACAGTTAAAAATAAACACGGCATTGTGGGATTCATATTATAGTGAAATGGCTTTACACGTCAAATAGTATTAAGGCACATTTTCAGAGTGATTCGCTCAGAGTGATTCGCTTCCTTTAGAGCCTCAACGACTCCTCAATTAATTGATCAAAAAAATTAAAATGGACAACTATTTTGCTAATTGATTGTTTCAGCGTTGTAACATGTGATGGTAAGAACGAGGAGTTACAGTTACGGAGAAAACATTCCCCCGGAGCCTCGGCGCTGGTGGTGGTGGTGATGAAGATGGATGGAGCAGAGGATGTGATGCCCTCAGAGACTTAAACCAGAACCAGACGACAGAGCTGGAGTGAGGGAACACTTTAAAGGCTTGACATGATTGGCTAACACGGAGCGTGTCGGGTTGTGATTGGATTAAGACGGAAATCAGCTGATTGAACTTAGAGATAGTCTTGACTTGTGACTTAAAACGCCGGCACAAGGAGACGGTCTTCCTGAATGAACTCTCACAAGCTTCACTTATTATTGAAAGACCTGAGCAATGTTACTGCATATCGCTGATTTTCTGCATTTCATTTCATGCAGGCCTCTAAAAATCAATCAGGAGTCACGATGTCGATGACAATATCAATATACCGGCCGAAATGACAAAACTATCCATTTTATTTATTTACTAAGACGTTTCAGCTTTAAAATGCACAACCTTTGCTATGTTTACACACTAGTCCACGTGTTGACCTCCTGAAAACGGAGACTTTTGGAAACACTCCTGACTCTGTTTTCATTTGTAAACTGCGGGGTTGTGTTGTAATGCAGACACACACATTCTCACTGCCCGATTGGGTCTCATTAGTCACTGTGTATTGTTCCCTGATTCGTCGAGCCCCTGTCATGTGACCCTTTCCACAAGAACGTGAGACGTCGCCCTTGACAACCAGCTGTTAATTCAACAGGGATACAGAATTACAGGTGATTCTTACTTATTTTTACATGTCGACCAGGCCACTGAGCCACACCGCAGATTGAGATGTTTCAAAAATGAAATGATCTGCATGGTTAGATATCAGGAAGAATGGTCATGTTTTGAAATTTGGCTAAACTCATGCTTAAAGTGTGTTATTCCTCTTTTTTAAAAGAAGGAGACATGAAAAACTAACTTACTAAAACACCTAATTGGCATAAGATGAGAACAAAATGAGAACAAACCCAGTATTCTTCACAGACTGAGCTGAGTCCTCTCGAACATTTCCTCATTCCCCCTCCTGGGATGAATAATGTTTAACTTTGGCCCACAGGTACCAGAAATACAAACACTTTTTGTTCACGCTTGAATGCCATGTTCGCAGCACAACGATAGGGACGTGCTTACACTTTTCTTGCTAAAGCTTTCAACACACAACAGCTTCCCAGAAACAAAGACAGCATTTCCTCAGGACAAGCTTCCTGCAGGGAAAGGAAACGCACAAGAGCACCAGTCAACACTTGTGCTGGTCTGCTTTGGAAATTCATCAGAGGACACCAAAGGAAGTGGATGCAGTGATGAACATGCCCCCGGGTCAAATTCCCTGCTGTTTTTGCAGGAGTGAACAGTACTAATGATATGTTATGAGCACGAGGAGCTTGGAGGCATTTTTGCACATCACAACAATGCAAAGTGTGGGTGTCGATGTCAAGTATTGGTCTCAAATGAGCCGTTCGTCATCAAATTCCTGCAGATCACATGTTACACTGACCGTGAGCGGAGTAGGGAGTCGTCTTGGGTGTCAATGTAAGAGTCAAACTTGAATAATAACTCAGAGACAAGCCGTTCACGGTCCAAAACGTGTAGATTAGCAAAAAGATTTACTGCAAATCTACAGCTAAACCTGAGGGCCTGGCTTCTTTTCCACTTTGGAAGGGAGTCAACAAACACATCCAGTAAAAACAGAAACAGGCATCTGCTGGAGCCAAGGTCACTGAACCATCTGCTGATATTTTGTCTTTCTGTAACATATAGATAGGTAGTGAACTTGAGATGTTCAACAGTCAAACTCGACGGCTCGGAGCAGTGTAACATAAGCTTCTCTTGGTTCGTGAAAGGCTGAGAAGACTGAGGTCAGAGGGCAGGAGAAGATAAAGAGCAGTGTGACTGTGGAGAATCCAGACTATTCATCAGACCGTTATTCCAGTGTTTGACACCCCCGCTTTAAAGATGGAAGACCCTCAGATCACTAAAGTTAAGGTCAATGTTTGAGTAAATAATGTAAAGACCATGACTGGACCATACATCACAGTTTGCCAAAAACTCAGCTTCTCAAATGCGCTAACTTGTCTAATTTTCTGCCCCTTTTCTGTCACTTTTGGAAACCATTAACCTGGAAAATAATCTGCACCTTAACCAAGAATGAAAAGAATTGCAGAGGTAAATATCTAGTCAGTCGTCTATAGGTCAAAAGTTTGTTCATGTACTGTGCATGTTTGGTTTGCACATAGAGCTTTGGAAATAATTATCAGACCAAAATTCAATAAAGCAGCCCTTCAACGTGAACTTTTGATGTTCTGTTCTTGGGATATTTATTGTTCTAGGCTGTTACTTGTTATGGACAAAATTGGATTTTTGTAATTCAAATACAGTTTATTTCTTTTTTAAATTTGTAAAGCAAACATTTCATGTGTGTTTTGCCAGATTGTTGCTTCACATTTGCACACAAGTGAACCCATATGGTCACGTTCATGACAAGGGTTGACTTTTCACGACTTTGTCACAGCGCTCCAGTAATTATTCCCAAAGCTGTCTGTCCATTCAGCCTGAGCCATGGTACAGAACGAACAATAAAAACACATACGAACAAGAAAGAGATACACAACAAGATGGTACACAGTGTACCTCTGCCAAGGCCCTGCAGTCCGACTGTCTGTTGGATCACACAGAAACTGAGACTTGGTTAAGGCTAGGACATGGACCTAGTCATTAAATTAGGGCCTCGGTGCATACGTCCGCCAACGCCAACAGTCCTCTAATTCAATCACAAGTCCCTTATCGCAATGTTACAAAAAGCACTGGAAAGTTATATAGGGTCCACCGCTTTTCACAGATCTGTTCCTAAATGTAACGGCCCATGTCCTACCCCTCCACGCAAATCAAGGCACAATGTTGTGTAATCCTGCTGACAGACGGAAACAAACGAACCAACCAACAGATGCAGACAAGGAAACAAGCACTTCAGTTCAAGATCAACGATGCATCCACTATTACCAAGTTTCAAATCAATCTGAGCTGAGAAAATTGATCTAAAAGTTCTGGGACCAACTGATTACAAACCTTCTTACAGAGATGTATTTACGCATTTAAAAAAAAAACTAAAGAAACGTGTGCTGTGTTGGAAGGGGGAAGTGATGAGCTCCATTTGGAGTGTGTGGACGATACATACATACATACAGTACAATAATATATTTGGACAGTGGACATTTGGGAGAGATGTGAGAAACCTTCTCATGGGTAAAGCACTACGTTACCGCACTGTTACCTGCGCTAGATTATATATATTATTACATTTTAGACTCATTAATCAGCTGAATAATCAATAAAAATATTCAAGTTGCAGCTTTAGATAAACTGTAGTACATTTAATATGTTTTGTAAAATCCCTCTTAGAGATTTCAGCAGAAGTAAATAAGCCTCATGTTTTCACAGATGTGAACCTGACAGCTTTCTCTGCTTGAGAGATGTTTCATTTCTCACCGAGTAGACACTTTGGGACGGGATACATCCCTGGACCCCACCTATGAAGGCAGCAGAACTGAAAGAGGTGAAAGGGCCGTAACAGACGAGCGGCGTTACATCTGGAGAAGTCGTCTTCACGGACAGCCGGTCCCCAAAGCTGAACTCTGAACAGAAACATTAACAGCACCTGCGCTCATCCACTGCTCTGTGTCCTCTGAGAAATATGAGAAGTCCTTTAACTATGTCATGTGGGCTATTTGCTCAGATCTATTTCAAGAATTCAGCTTTAAAGCCACAGGATTTGGGACTCTGAGCTCAATTATTTGACTGCACGCTCATTAACGCTATCTAAAGGATTGTTTCTGTCTTGCAATGTTCTGCTTTTTTTTTTTTTTTACAGTTTCCAGAAACCACACCAGAGGCCAGATGAGGAATGTGTCAGCTGAACATGCAAGCAGATGGACGGGGGGAAAGCCTTTGTGCTACATGTGTCTTACATGGTTAGAAAAATAAAGCTGCGGAGGGTGGGGAGGGTGGGGAGGGCAGGTCGGCCTGTAAATTGGTGTTTTACATGAGATGAGGAAAGCAGAGAAGGCGAGAGAACGCTGACTGGAGTGGAAACGCAGAGTCAAACAGAAGCCGTGTCTGAATCATTCAACCATTCACTCCTTCACTTCTCACCATACGATACAGAAAGTTCAGACTCCTATTCATCACCATTTACACCACCACCACATCATATAGTGGTTAACGTATTTACCACTTTAACCTCTCGTACATTCACACCAACATACAGACTGCAAATATGACCAGGAAAGTTGGATTTTTCAGAGCTGGGCAATATGACCAAAATCTCACGTATTAAAGCTTGATGTTGCTTGGTGTTATTGAGCCAAAATTCCATAATTACCTTCCAGCATGTTTCAGATTTAGTCATTTTCATAACGCGGTTCACGTTATTTTGCAAAGACGCTGTCGCTGAGTCCTGTGATTTGTTTAAAGAAATACAAACTAGACAAACAACCCAAAGCGTTTTTCTCCCTGTTCCAGAACGAGAACGGACAGTACCAGACCTGAGTCCAGAGCTCGCACAACACTAAGTGTGCATGTAGATCTGGCTATAATGAAGATTACTTCTGCAGTGGAAACTGTATTTCCAAATCTCTACCAGTGGACACATTTCACAGACTACACCATCGGCCAGTCCTAGAGCTATGAGCACAGAAGAAACTCACTGCTTATAGTGCAGTATCAGCAACATTTTGAACCCCCATGTCCAACTCAGTTATCATGTTGTCTCAATGTCTATACGCTACAATAAACAATACTTAAAGGCGTTCCAGCAAACTGTGTTTTCTTGCTTCTTTGAAAAAAACTGTAGCTCACATTTTTGACTTTCTGTTCTGATGCCACTATTGGTCTCTTTTAGCACCACGACGCATCGAAGCAGTTGCATCGTGCAGCAGGAAAACGTCAAGCTGTAAACATGGGAATCTTCCTGATCCTTCCGACACTGCATGAATGTGGCATTCGTGTCAGAACAGCTGTAGAATCGCACGGCGGTACTCCGCAGTGCACATGCCGTGACAGTTTTGAGAGCACTAAGTAGTGGATTCCATCACAATTTGACAGTAAAATTACATAGAAGACAGAAAATATAGTGCAGTACGTAACACAGAGGGAGTGATTTCAGGCAGGAATAGGAGTCAAAAAACCAGATCCCAGCGGCCACCAAGAGCTGGTCAGAGGAAAACCACTGAAAACATTCATCTCATCTTTGAAACAGACTGATTAATTTTCAATTCACAGCCTTGTTAAGTTTGTTGACGTATTTTAATGGACGTGTTTCCAAATTACATAACCGACACTGTTGCGTGTGAGCAGCCCGATTTCATTTCAGGCAGGAACGTGCGTGTTCTCAGGTTGACACATTAAAACAGGATCCAGGCTTATCGCTTTGCATCTCTGTGTGGGAACAGCATCGTAACACTGGCACGAAGCCACGGACAAGCTGCTGCCGTCACCTCAGTACAAACAGTACAACACTGTCTGCTGTGTCTCCAGCATCGTCTGAAACTCACTCATAAGACGAACAATCACAACGCCGCTTCAACATGTTCATCACAGCTTAAACAGACGGTGGGTTTTTAACATAACATCGTGTATTAAAAAGGACACCGTGAAATGTCTCTTCAACCTAAATGCTGGGTGGATTTCTGTGAAGGTTTGTGTAGATCAGGCTCTTCATATATTTATACAGTTCTGTGCAGAACACCTATTGCAGGCCTATTCATTCCTTTTTTGGGAGTTTCTTCATTTGAACGGGTCTAAGGACAGAGGGTGCTGTATCTTGTACGGACAGTAAAACCCTTTGAGGCGAATCTTTGATTTGTGATACTGGATTATAAAAATAAAACTGAACGGAACTGAATACTGACAAAGACAACTGGTCTCTGCTAGCTGAGGAAAAGGGACAATTAAAGTAAACTCTCCCTCAAAAATAAAGCAGTTGCTCATATTAAACAAGATACAAATGAGAAATGTGTCACCTTCGCTGTAGAGATATTCAGCCACGACTTGTGCCGACACTTCAGTAGCCGCTAAATATGACGAGTTTAATGTAAACGTTTAACCTCAACCAACCACTGCATCCAGACATGTTGAGGCCACGGGTATGAATGACCATCACAACAGATGTAGGGACTGAAGATTGCCATAAAACCTCATGTTTTTTACTTTACTTCATGACTTAACCATCTACCAATTATTTTTGACAATCAATTAAAGCTTCAGTTGACCATAATGACTTCTGCACCTTCTCTTGACTCTGTTTTCATGATTTAGAAAATATAACCCATGACTGAACACTGTTACCAATCGTAGAGGGGATATAAAACCAACCGACAGGTGTAATGACTTAAGAGACGTACTGCGCTCATTTTCTCAAACTTTCCTCTTGGGTCGACTCTGAGGCCGAGGGGTTAAACTACCTGAACACGAACGGTAACGTTCCCAGTCTGACTCCGACCCGTTCTTCTAGCCTCATGTTAGATCGTCTCTGCGCCGTCCACTATGATTAAAATCAGAAAATACCCTCAAAAACCTGAATGGACAGCGGACAAGGGCCTCCAGAGACCCCGTGATCCCAGAAGTCTTCTCCGTCCTCGTAACTGCTCGTCTGTCTTGTTAGGTCATCATTACGGTGAAGCCCACAGCGGACGGGGTAAGAAAACTCCATCGTTACACTGACAAAGTCATTAAAGTGCTTGTAAAAACACTCTTGTAAAAAAGCTTTACAAGACCCTCGGACGACTCAGTGCTGTATGAATCCTGACATGAGCCACGTTCAGCTCGGTTACTTTTCAGAAGTTCTGCTTTTACCTAAACATGACGGATTCATCAACATAAAAAGCGGCATCTCTTTAACCGAACTGCTGCGCTATTAAAGTAACATCTCGCTCTTTATCATGTCAGTGGTGATTGTGAGATTTTCTATGTATTTTTACTTTCTCTGCTTGCATCATCTCTTCTCTCACTTATCTTCAGTGAAAACAGACCAAAACAACCGCAGAGAAGTCAAAGCATGCTTCAAAGTACGAGAAGTCGGGAAATATAAATGTCAGATTTGCTTTGTAATCACGGTGCTTATGTTGTTTTTGTGTGTTTGCTCTGAAGATGAGTGGCTAAAGAGATGAGGCTTTGAGGGCAACAAGAGCACATCCAAGTGTTGACAGCAAAAATAACTAAACAAACAAAAACACTGGGTGGTTTTATTACTGGGAAAGTATATCATTTCACCACAGATACAGACTGAGATTTTACTTTAATCAGGCAAAAACACAACACAGTGAAACACAGTTTTAACCCTGAAATGAGACAAAGTCTGGGTTTTCAGTTTCACAAACATCTACAGACATTATTACCTCCACCGAGGAGGTTATGTTTTTGCCGGCGTTTGTTTGTTTGTTTGTTTGTTTGTTAGCAAGATAACTCGAAAAGTTATGAGCGGATTTTAATGACATTTTCAGGAAATGATAATGGGACAAAGAAGAGATGATTACATTTTGGTGGTGTTCTGATCTGCATCCAGGAAGTTTTTGAAGCATTCTTTATGGTTGCGAGATAGACCATCTTCAGCATATGTGGATATAACTCCACAATAAATGGTCAGATTGCTTGACAAAAAAATACAGGATTCATTCGCTGTAGGTTCTCTAATACATCAGAGCTTGATCCGGATCCTGGCAAAATTCTGGATGCTATGATCCAGAAGAGGAAAAATGATGGTGCTTACGGATTTTCAGGCACTGAATGAAAGACAAAGTGTAGCTGAGAGTCTGTTGAATCTGTAAGACGAACGGATTTGTTGTATCTTCAGTAGTTATGGAGCTACATCATGAATCCAATAAAGTAGATAACATGAATGTTGGAGTATTAGTCTCGGGCGTAAGTCACAACCTGAGGGGAAATGAGCTGCTTGGCGGACGTCTGCGCTCTCCGACTGCTTTTCTAGTTTTTTACTTATTTTGACAATTGGAACCTGTTATCGTCAGTCATTTCTTTATATCTTTATTATTTATGTCTAATCTGCTCTGTGTTTTTTTACTAATCATAAAGGCAAACGTGTATTTCTCCCAGTATTCAAAGCCAGCAAATGGTTCTTCATGAAGTGTGTTTTATTAAATGATTGTTAGACTTACACAGGACTGGGTGATAAGGAAAAAAAAATACATGATCAATCGATATTTCTCACGATGTATAAGTAATAATGCAGTTGGAAGAGTGTCCTGATAATGACTGGAAGCTGAAGAAAGAAGGTTCAATGGATAAACTTTAGAACATAAACACGAGGAAGCGTTTTCATACAGTCAGTGTTAAATGTCTTATTTCTTCTGTGTGATGGTCTGTTAGATCAATGCGTATCAAGTGAAAATGTCCTAAGTTTATCATCATCACTCACATACATTTCATCACGACCCCTTTTTGCGACAGTTTTTTCGACCAGATTTAAGTGAGACAGCAGCTGACTTAGAAACAGAGTGAGCTAACGTCGACAAACGACTGGATCCCAGCACAAACTTCACTATAGCACGTGTGAACGCTACGTAATGAACCTTTATGACAATTAATCGTCAACTACAACTTCATGATCGTGACATGACCCTAGATCTTCCCATAGCCCGAGGCAATGCATCTAAATAACTTTTGTAATTCAACCTGCAATCCAAAACCCAAAGATATTTAAATTACTGTCAGATATAACACAGCAAACAATCAAATTCCCACATTTGAGAGGCTGTTTTGTCTGTAGCATGTAATGACACGTCAGGAGACTTTCATGAACACGGTAAAATAAGATCTAATAACACTATGTCCTCAAACTGACCCGCTTTGCATAGACTGATGGAAAGTCGATCTGCATCACGTCTCAGCTCAGGTCCACGCTCCGATATCCTGACGACATGCGTCTGACTGTACGGGCGCCAGCGGCTCAGATACCCATAGTTCTCTTCTTCAGTCTGTCAGCAGCACAGACCACAGCCGATTACGTCACTGTCACCTCATCAGCAGACGAGGACGCAGCGGCATCACGAGAGCCAAGTCCTCACTTAACTTTAAATGAAACACTGAGAATGAAACGGAGAGCGGGATGAGGACGATGGACGATGAAGGATTTTTCACAGCTAAGTCATCGTCCACGTTGGGATCTGTCTGAGACGAAGTAAAAAACAGGAAAGACGATGCTAATGTGTCCATCAGAACCCATCATACTCAAATGAGGTTGTTTGTGCTGACGTGCTTGGGAACAGTTTGTGTTCTTGTGTGTTTTCCGTCTGTGAGAGCCTTGTTTGTGTATGTGTCTGTTTTGTTGTTGTTTATCGTGTTCTTTCATGCCGTTGACCCCCTCGACAACAAGATGATCCATCTCAACAACCTCACTTCACTACAGTATGTCAGTCATGCACAATGACAATTAACAAGACTGATGTGGACTTTGTTACCTGTGAATTTTGCAGGTTCATCTCTGCTTCACATTAACTCTGCAGGCCCTGAAATGAGTTGGAAACCTGGTGAAAACTGATGCATAATTACAATAAAGTAAAAGGTTTGTGGTGGGGCCGTGAGTCCAGTCCTGGATCACATATGCATGTTCTCGTGTGCACCTGAATGGCAGACACACACACAGCCTGAAGGTGTGATGGTACCGCTGCCATGCACTGGGACTCTGGAGAGTTTGTGATGGGAGTTACAGGTCGACCGATAGTGGATTTTCAAAGGCCGATGAGGATAATTGGAGCGGGAAAAAGCTGATAGCTAATCAATTGAACGATATAATCTTCACCCTTGAAAACCACTGAAAACGCGTGATACGTGTCTGAAATTAACCTAAGAATAAATTTCATGCTCGAGGTAAGAAATACCTAAAATATATCAAAGTTATTGATCAGTAAATGTGGAACTGAACATCAGACTAATTGTAAAAACTCTTGGTGGGAGCAATATTTATCTTTGAGCTACTATTTTACATCAAAGTCAGTATTTCCAGTTGTGAAGCTCAATATTAGCCATTACCGGAACAAACGTCTTTCTTTTGTATTTTGGTTCGCTTGGATTTTAATCTGTGAAAAGAAAGTGAACCTCGGTGGAAACATTTCAAGTTTACAAACTAATTTGTACCCCAGCAAACAAACTATAGGCATGAAAAGCTCTTACAGTCAGTATTGTATTTTGAAGCGTTACCTGGTGGAAAAGGAGGAGAGAACAGTAATGATTCCTGTTACACCAGAGCATTACATAAAGTTCAAACTTATTCACTTCAAGTCTCTGCAGCCTCTGCTGTGAACATGTACTGTATATTAAAACTCTGCTCACAGTGACTGACATCCCATCACTTCCCAGGTCATATGTGTTTAAGGGAGCAATATGTATGTTAATAAGGCCTGTAAAAAGTGAAACAGGAATGTAGGACGCATGACTGAGCCTGTATCTGTAACATGTCAGTCTTCAGACCTACAATCTTGACAGTGCGGCGCTGATGGACGTACAGTCTACCACCGTGGACCTATCATCTGTCCTGCTTCATTGTTCTTTGTTCTCAGGCTTCTCTAGGACGGAGCTCAGGCTGCATTAATGTCCACATTTACTGTTACAAATTCATGCATCCGAATGAGTATCACCTTATCCTTACAGAGCAGCTGGCAGACACACAAACAGCACAAAAACGAAGCAGGTCTCTGTTGAAGAAAACCGTTTTTGATTCAGGTGGCCTGTCTGTGGTCCTTCAACAAAATCCTCCAGCAAAATGTGGACCAAAATGTGAGCCGTGAAGGTGGAGACTTCAAAACAAATCAATCACATGAACGTAAACACTAAGTGCGCAGGCTGAGCAGGTCCTGACACACAGAGGCTGATGGGAGTTTGACAGCGAGGCCGCGGTTCATACGGGGAAAGTGGAGGAGAAAGAAAACAGAGCTAATTTTGAGGCTTTCCTTCTGGCTGTCTGAGTGCAGACTGTCATAACAGAGTTGTCACCTCAGGTCCCGCATCAGTCAACCTCAGAAACACCAATAAAGATAAAGATCTGCACTTGTTCATCAGAATGAGGATCATTTATGAGCTCGTCAGGAGGCCATTCATTTCAGCGATGAAGACATTTCACACACCGCAGCGCTGAAGAAAGGAGTCGCCAAAGTCATTAGGATGAAAAATTATTCTCATACTACAGGTCAAGACCAAAGGGCGAAGCCATTTACGAAGAAAAATGAAGAATCTAAGTGTCTAAGTGTTTGGTCTGCTGTCTCACACTCTGATAAAAAAAAAAAAAGTTCAGAGAGATATGAAATACTAAACAGGAAGTCCTGCTTCATGAACCGATCTGTCAACCTGAAGGCTTCTCAGAGCTAATGTTTGTTAACATTAGCTCATTCCAATACTAAGCAAATGATTCAGTTGTCTGCATCCAAGGTAACAGCCACAACATACTGACTTCTATGTAGAGTTTTGGGGTTGGATTTTCAGCCAAAATCCTTGTGCTCGCTGTAGAAATGCAGTCAGCTCATGGCAACCGACGTCCGGCTCCCAGAGTGACATACTCCAACACAAACTTCATGTAAGGACATGAGCTTACATAGAGAATCCTTCAAACAGACTAGAGAACATAGCGACAATAAGAAATGGTTACAGTTTTATGGATTAAAAGAATTTTTTTTAAATCACACGGGACTTGAGCTCAGGTTGGAGGCACCAATTCTGGGTCATTACGATACCTATGGCTAAAACCAGTAGTCGATGATGACTTGTGTATGTTTTCCAGTTGTTTTGTTGCATAGACAGTATATTTGAAGCCAAAACGTCTCCATCTCCCCCTGGTGTCTGGATACATTATGGGTAATAAATCTCCCATCCATGTTGTTTAGTGAGACTTCGGACTAAAACTAAACTAAAAACTCAAAGTACACATTCGAGACGTTACTTTGGCATCACAACCACATGAATCACTAGCTGGCTAAAGTCACAGTTTAAGTAAGTAAGCATCAGAGTCACATACAGTCCAGCACACGACAAAGGCTGCTGGAGATACAGACAAAACACTACCAACTCCTCTGTAGCGTACTGAACTGGACTGAAGCAGAACTGGATGGAGAGCAGCAGAGAGCAGTCAAACGGCTGAGATGTCAGTCATCAGACAGGGAGACGTTCATACAACGACAGACAAACCTCAGCCGCTGCCAGTGTGATTACTGTGTTCAGACCTCCTGAAACAAGCTGCACCACAGGGGGAAAACAAACGAGACTTTGATCCAAAAGGACTAAAAAGCGCAGGTGTGAGAGCACCTGAGATCTCTGAAAACCTCAGGCTCAATTAGCAGAAGAAAACAGAAGTATGGAGGCAAACTTTTTACTCATATTTGTTAAAAACATAAACTACTGTGAGGTACACCAGTCCAAAAGCAGAGTCAGAGAAACAGCCTTCACTGAGGGAAAACAGACCAATCACTCCCGTACAGCAGCTTTCAATGTCAACGCCAACATCTTGTTCAAGCATTTAAAAGGTTATTTCAACACCGCTGCATTTTTAAAATGGTTGTTTTATGGCACAAACAAACTACGGCCTTTTTTCAAGTCAGTCTGATTATCTAATGCAAAAGCTGGAAGTGATTTCTTAAAATAACTCAAATAGCCTTGAACAGCAAGGATCCTTTTTAACGATGAAAAAAGTCAGACGCAACTTTGAATCTAAGTTGAAGATGAATCTACTTCACGTTGATGGTTTGGAGGTGCAGCAGGACGGCGTGCGGCAGCAGTGTCCAACAGACAGGGGGTCTGTTGAGGGGTCTGAACTCATGGTTCAAAGGATCAGTGAAGTTTATCATGTAAAACATTAGCATGACATGAGTCACTCTCCATAATCACTTCAACGAGCGCTTTAAAGCCAAGGTAGATGGTTTAAAAAGCTGTGTGTGTGTCACTGGTATGAAACAACATTGCATCACCTGGCATCTATTTTGCAGAACACGAGCGTATTAAGGCAGTTACACATGTCCCAGCTGCAGCAGTTAAAACAGCCTCCTGGCTCCACCTCCACTTTTTAATGGCAAATTACTATAACGTGATAGTTTAAATGTGTCCCGTGGGCCAAATGGTTGCCAAATAAAGCCAGGGCCGGCTATCAGACACCAGTGTGCACCAGATTCGGGTCTGTAGTCCTTGCACTGAACCCTCCGCCCATTGTGTGGATTCAGGAGTGTGGTTTTATGTTGGCAACGCAGTACGTCAAAACAGCTCGCTAACAATGCAGTGGTGAAGGACTTTTAAAACACAGGTAACAGTTTTATGGTAAATACAGGGTAGAGACGGGGGCAATGCTATGATGTGGGAGAAATCCCATTTTCGTTCATGTTCCAATAAACACATTGCAAGCCTGAAACACAACCCATCGAGAGATCAGCTACCCTCAGATTAAATGGTGTCACTTTGTTGGCGTCTGGGAAGCTAGGTTTTTTATTTATCTCATGTCACATTGTCATTTCAATACTGAACAATGTGGAATGAATATCGTACAGTGCTGTGCAAAAACCTTTGTTGTTTTAGCAAAGTTGGAACGACCACACGTATGCATTCCTCAGTCTCTGCATCAAAACAAGTACAACGGGAGTACACAGGAAAGATGTAAACAGCATTAAAAACATGTTGATCAAATGAAAGACATTTAAATAAATCACCTGGAACGTTACAACAATGATTTTTGCTATTTCCTAAGCAATTAATCATCAAAATATTCAGCACATTAATCAAGAATATTATCCCTAAAGTGAATAAAAATCTTATAACCGTCACATAACTTTGCATTTCACATAACGACTGTTTGGGGCAGGTGTTCAATGTCTGTGAGCCCCAAAGACACAGAGATTAGACTAAATGTTGACAGTTTATTACCATTATTACTTCTCCACATAAATGTGTCGTCGTGTCCTGCAGGCTGTAATGTGTCTGTGAGACGTGGAGACTGAGGTAACGCTGAAAATAAAAGGCCTTTCTTTAATTCCTCTCTAACTCTGACCATCTGAAGGCTGAAGTCTGCGCGCTATCAGCTCGCTCTATCTGCCATCTGCTTCCAGTTGGCTTCAGAAGAGATTACAAACCAGGAAGGAAGGTTCTGGTCCAGCATGTGGTTTGTACCTTCACACAAAGCTAACCACAAGCTGTGACCTCCTCCGCATCCACGACCAAACCCGTGAAACGCTCCGTGTGGACTGCGGGGATGTAACACCGCGCCCGGCACCAGAGGGAGGCGGGTCGAGCCGGCTAATGGGCTCCAGACCAGAACGCCGCCGCTCACCGAGCGCTGAGGACCGGGATCACGTTTCATTGGATGCAGATGCCTGGTTGTGGATCTGGCATTACATTGGCAATGACATCATGAGCTGAACCTGCTGAAGAGAAAAAAACGTCTGAGCGCCACGACGCTTTGATCTGGTTTGACTGGCGGGTTCGGTGACGGGAAAAAAGTGTAAGTGGACCGAGGAGAAGTTGGTTTTTGACGATTCTTGTGATTGTGATTCTTGTGAGTTGTTTCTATTTTTTATGTAGATTTCAGTTTAGTTTTAGTACTTAAGTACTTTCCTTTTCTTTGCTATTTTGAGGAATTGAGTGGTTTTAGTTTAGGTTTTGTTTTGTGTTGGAGGATGAAAAAATGCATGACATCAAATATGATATATATACAAAAGCATACTGTACATAGGGCTGTAGTACACAAAATATAACAAAGGAGTGAAGTAGTTTGTTGGAACCTATTATTCCACTAGGGGTGGTGTAAACCTTCATAATCTGTTCAACAGGAAAATATAAACACCTAATAACCATGGAAACACTTAATCTGACTGTTTCTCTCTGCCTGGAATAAATCTTGTCAAGGCGTCTTGGGAGAATAAGATGGACCTAAACTTTCGTTTTCTTCAAAGAATCAGCACCAGGTCGAGTTCAATGTCCAGACAGAAAGAATCCCACTGCTGAAGTTGGATAATCTGAAGCACATTTACAGCAATGACTGAAAATATTAAAAAGGTTTACGGCTCAGTCTATGAAATGAAGACTTTGTAAATTCCCACGTGAGGTGCACATGAAAAGAGCGCTCGGTCCTTCTCACCGTCGGAGCTCCACCAATGCTCTCGCACACAAGGTCAAAGGTCACTTGGCGATTTCCACTTCTGAAGCCGGCGTGTCGGTGACGACCGAGGAGTTAGCGAGCAGATAGTGACACACACACCTCGAAACATCACAGAACTCTTCCCAGAAGCTGAGATACCCATCTCATGGGGTCGGAGGTCACAGGAAGCTGTTCTACACGTACAGGAGTCACATATCTCTGCTGAACCATGGATGTATTAAGAGAACTGGATGCACTCAGTCTAGTCATCAATTCCTCCGGTGGACACTCTGCAGTACTGCAGCTACAACGTCCAACATGGACCAAAGGCATTTTCCCCTCAAAGCATAATGATAAAAGAGATGTATGCTGACCTGCAACTGCAAAAAGAGATCAGATATTACCTGTTTATTATCTGTTTTTATAACATGGAGGTTTCATATGCGTTTGATCTTCTGAATGCAGAGAAAAGTGATTTTAAAATGTGTGATATCTCCACAGTGTGAAGTCTGCGGGCCGAGCAGGATGGTGTGGCTGGGAAAATAGATCGCACATGCTCCCGTGCAAATTTTTGAGACAAAGACATTCGTTTGAGTCATTCCTGAGATATCACACTCACAAGAATCAGACGTACAGACACACAATCCAAACATAACTCCTCCAACCACGGCTCTTACTGGTGCAGAGGCGTAAAACTAAATGTGGTGTCACCAAACACATCGAAGTCCTGGTCCACGGTCCCTTAAAGGAGGAGCGTTGCAGCTGAATTTGCTGGTAGAAAAATGACAGAGCAGTGAATGACAGAGCAGTGTTGTTCAGCCTTGGAGTCGGTCACAGAGTTGAATCAACATCTGTGTAAAAGAGAGAGAGGGCATCGCAGGAGAGGTGTGTGGCGTTTTCATGATGTGTAAGGTCCAGTTCAGACCAAAGATGGAGTGAACTGGACCATCTCGGCTCGTCTCAAACGGCTGATGACGTGGCCAGAGATTCAGTTTGTCAAATCGCCAGAGGCTGGTTTTAGAACGCTACGCTACATAGTGTGCCTTTTTCTCAGTATTGGACTGTAGCTCACCGGTACCATGAAGCACAGTATTATCATCAGCTCTTTCCCTGGTAAATCCTGTCTCGATAGTCTGCGTTTCTTCTCTTTCCTCTAAACAACAGAACTGCTCTGGGAAACTTCAGCGTTTCAATAAATACTCGAAGTTCAGCTATAGTAAATAACTCACTGAAATCAAGGATGCAAAACTTTTTCTATGTACACAATAGACCTACTCCTCTCAAATTTTGTAGACATACCGTAAATTCCGGACTATTGAGCGCACCTGAATACAAGCCGCACCGACTAAATTTAAAAAGAAAAAAACATTTGTACACACATAGGCCGCACTTATCTACAAGCCGCAGGTGTCCACGTTGTAACATGAGATATCTACACAGAAAGATTTTTTTTTAATTTAATTACTGTAAATAAATGCTTTTTTCCCAAACAGTGCCTGTAAAATGACAGTAAAACAACAGTAAAACGACAGTAAAACTGCAGTAAAACGACAGTAAAACTGCAGTAACATGGCTGGTTAAAAATATACCATCCTACAGCCACAGGCCGCCTACCAGAAAAGTCATCGATCGCTATCTTCATCTTCCTCCTGCCACTAAACCTACTGAAGTCGTCTTCTTCAGTGTCGGAATTGAACAGCCTCAGCTCTTGCGCTTCGTGCCAGGACGCCCCCTGGAGGCCGTTAACCCGCAAAGATCTATAGATTACTTCTGCTTTGCTGAGATATTCCGTCGACCTGACAGGTGTGGCGTATCAGATGCTGAGTGGACAGCATCATTACTGCGCAGGTGAGCCTTTGACAATAAAAGGCCACTCTAAAATGTGCAGTTTTATCTTGAAAAGAGACTGAACTATGGACGTCACAGTTTGCAGAGGGGTGGGGGAGGGGCTAGAAAACCAGTCAGTATCTGGTGTGACCACCGTGTGCCTACCTACAAGAACTCAAGATGGTACTGTTGAAGATGTCTGCGAGGTCTGGGAGCTCCATCAAATCACCCGCCATTATTGCTTTAAAATCAGCAGTGGTACGTACGCTCGTATTTCTGATTATGCATTAGATTATTGTTATACGTACATTACACTAGCTGTTGCGGTTGTGTCACTCCACCGATTACAGAACACAAACATGTGACCTAAAACCACACCGAGACAGCGTCATGTCAGCTTTGTTTGGTTCAATGAAAGGTTGACATTAAAAAAAGATTCAGCCACATGAACATCCAAGAAAAGTTAATTGTCATCTGACTTCATATCTGTAAATCAAAAACCACGTTGACCCTTTGATTCACGTCAGATGGGATTAAAGTTCTGCTCAGAGACTTTAAAGTCTGCGCTTTGACAATGACACCTTTGTCAAACAGATAAATCAGTGCAGAGGAATTTTGGCCTGAACTTCGTGGTGTAAATGAACGTAACTCATCACACATCAAACCTGGGCAAAAAGGAATGCTTCATGTGTGTGTGATTCATTGCAGTCATAGAAGGTTCAAATATGAAGGTGAGTGACTTTAGTGCAGTAGATCACAGAGGTGGATATTAACACTCGACGTGGGTCATGTGACAGGTACAGCTTCAACGACACCGAGCACGGACAGACTGCAAACGGCTCACTGACTGTTTGTACGATTAAAACGTATTGTTACTCAAGTTGTATTATTTACATGTGCGCCTCGTTAGGGAAGAAAGACACACAATGAAGTAATCATGTAAAGTTTGGAGCCAAAAGGAGAAGTCGGTCTGGGTAATAAAACCATAATTATCGTTATCATCATATACATTTTTCATTTATCTTGAGGGTTTATTTTGTTCACATTCTTTAACTTAATTGTACTCATGTATATTTTACTATTGAACAAACATTTTATCATTATAATAGTTTTAAATGTTCTGCTGTTTGTGTTCATGTTCTGACCATAAAGAAGTTTTGTCTTTTACGTTGTTTTCAGCTTGTTTTGCGTCTTTTAAATACTTTTCATCTTGTTGCATCTTTAAGTCAATTTTGGTTTTTTTTGGGGTTTTTTTGCATCTTTTAAGCCATTTCCTTTTTATGTCTTTTTTTATGTCATTTTCATTTTGTTGCATCTTTTAAATCTTTTCTATGCTGCACAAATACCTGTCTGGTTTCTTCAACTTTGACTCAGGACAAAGAAATCAGCCTCTAAACTGTAAAGAAATAATGATTTGACATTTATTGTGATAATTATCGACATCGACCGATGTGAAGATGTTTATCATGATAGTATTGTTGGTCATGTCTCCCAGCTCGGAAGGACATAAGGTAACACATCTTGAAGAGTCTCCAGAATGAGAGATTGTGGAAGATCGATCATGATATAAAATCAGAAGCTCACCCTCTGCTTCTGCGAACTTTAAGCTTACTCTTCAAGTCACTCTGACGTGTTCATCTTGAATCATCAGGCCGGTACAGAAACATTCCCCCTCAGGCCGCACATAAAGCGCACACGTAATCACGCGACTTTGTAAACATTATTAACACAGAGTTGTGATCAGCCCCTCATTAAAGAGCTTTTTGGATAATCCTGCATTAAACAAACTGATGTTCAGGTGTTGATGAGTTCTTAAATGAGGTCAGAATAGGGAAACACTTAAGCACCTGCAAAAACCTGACAACAATTCACAAGAACATTATAACGTCTGCGTTACATAACCACCCAGGCATCCAGTGAGTTTAAACAAGGCTTCACACTCAGCCATCGACAGCGACTCTACAAACACAGTGAAAACGTTCAACAAACACTGAATTTAATCAGCACCTCAGCGCTCTAATCCAAACTCCTCATCTCTGTTAGCACACGGCGCAAGACAGTGATGAGGAAACTAAGTGAAACCGTGTGGGATGTACAGCTGCAACTGATGGTTATTTTCGTTAATAATTAAGAGCTTTTTTCACCAACCAATAGTCCAAAACCTCAAGATGTTTCACTGACTCCATGGAAGAAAAATAAGGACAAAAGAATTGGACAAATCTGTGCATTTTAGAAGCGAATGTTTCCATGTTTACTGCAAAAAATATAATGAAACAATCCATCAATTCAGAGCTGAAAGTTCATATGATGATCTATTGAAGTAGAACCTTTAACCACAGTTTTTCTCAGCTCTAAGAAAATTAGTTACAACCAAATTATATCAAGATTTCTTGCTTAGTTATCAAGAAAAATGCACAGATTTAGACCAGTGCACAGTGTACATCCTAAAACTGCAGTGACTTTCAGTTTGCGTGTTTTACGGTGTACCTCCCTTTTCTCAGTGTCACTGCATCCAAAATATCACCAGAGATTGTGATTGTAACAGAGATTGTGTTTATTTTTTTTCCTCCATTTCTGCAATTAGATCGCCCTAAATCTAGACCCTCCTAAATCTGGACCTTTAAACTGCAGCCTTTTGTGTTTATAGAATTGCACAGCCTGATAATGTGGTTACGATTGGGTTAATTGTGCAGCTCTAACTTACTGCACGTCGGAGTTCAGGAGCCACACCAGGAGATCACGGACTTCATTGTCCAAAGGTGTCATTTCGTGTGTCGGTAAGAAGTTACACAAACTCTGCAAGTTATCGTGGACAGAAACTGAATACTTTTAATGAATAAATTAATGCTAAACAAACCATAATGCAACGCTCTGTGTAAAACACCGTAATTATACTGGCACGTGAGTCATTTAAATGAAAATGTTAACGTGCTGCACGTGTTTAATGTTAACGCTTTGCACAGCACTGTATCCTGTGGCCCTTTATTTAAAGACACGATCCGTACAATTACCCTGAAAATGAGATTGTATGACTGTGATTGTCATGGATTATAAAGTAGTTGCTGGTTATCAGGTGGTCTGGCGGAGCTCCAGTCCAAGTTCAGTGACTCCAATACAGCTCTGAACCACAACGTAAAGCGACAGCATGTACACCGCTGTCCCAATAAAACAAAGACACTGAAAGCAGTGACAACGATGATTAACGGAGGCTGCTGGGTAAATTAAAGGCATTGCCTGTGATTCAATAACTGTTATGATGTCTGGCGTCAGCTCCCACATGTGTTTCATACAAACTGAAGACATTTTGTGTGCATCATGGTGTCTGCAGTGAGTCCAAACATCTTGATCTTGATCCATGTCTAAACCCGTAGACATGGAGACTGCTCATCTTGTTTTCTCATCTTGGTTGAAACTTATTTCACAGCCAGCTGCTAAAAATGGCAACAGCCCTGTGGTTTTATTCAACTAACGCCAAGTCAGCAAAGCGTTCAACAGCCCATGCAGTGGATTAAAGTGTAACTTCACCTCCAGCTCTGAGCCTAACTCCACCTACTAGATACCTGTGTGAAACGCTACAAAGTGGGCACGGGGCTGAGGGGGGGGTCATGGATGTGTGAGGCAGGAGTTGGTCACTGACATCCTGAGGCCAGACGAAAATGGAGACACAGAGTCTTCTGAGGTGGAGGACTTTTCCGTCCACAGACTCCCATGGAGGACCATGGTGGTCCTGAGCTGTAGGCTTCAGCCCCAGTAAAGCCTGAACCCGGAGCCTTCAGAGCCAAGACAATGCAACGGAGGATGGGTAATCAGAGGGATAACGTAACACGGGCTGCAATAGAGTTACTACTTTTCAAAGCTTCAGTGTTGAGACAGTTGAGACAGTAGAGTCACGTCCAGTTCGCGTCTGACAGAATCTGATCATTGGTAATTGGTAATTGGTAATTACAGCTGTCAATCACTTATTTAACCCTCCTACCTGCCTGAAAACACCTGTGATTGGACAAAATCTGGGTGTCACGGGGTAGATTTTCTACAGCCTGAAAACACAAGCAAGGAAGTACATGCAGGAGTCTGTCGTCCTCTCAGAACACTTGAATTACAATATACTGGAAGGAAATTATGGAATTTGATGATGCTAAAAGACTATCATATTACCTGCAGTAGATCACTTTGCCTTCCTGCCAAACCAAGGGGCAAGGACCTCAGCTCCAAAATGATATGTTAAAGTGTAATATCGCTGACAGCCACTAGATGCTGCTGCAAAAAGTCTCATTGGTTTTATTTGGACTGTCTAAAGGGTGTTCTGGTCCATCTGTAAACTATTGTTCCATTCATAAGATTTTCGGACTAAAAGAAGCTTTGATGTCTGCTGTGACAAGCTTTGATTGACAGATGTGATTGACAGCTCACTTTCCTGCCACGTCGGACTTTCTGAGCTTCTGTTTATTGAGTAAAACGTTTGGTTCCGGACAGAGCTCGACTGTAGCTGTGGTTAAAAAGTCAAACAAGACGCAAATCTTTGATGAAGTTTTGGTGCATCGGTAAGGTTAGCTCGCCCATCGCCCATCATGCAGATGGCTTTGACCTCTCACGCTGCCGCAGCTCCGCCCCTCTGTCCAAATATAGTCATTTCTGGCTCTAAAGATCCATCACAGTCCAACCTTATCATCGCATTTACGGCTCAAAAACACATTTATATGTGCAGTTCGTCTTTAATGAGGAACCGCAGTTTTATGAGGAGACTTGTTGATGGATCAAATATTAACAGTCGGACGAATAAGAGAGCGATGAATAAGTGCTCCAAACAGAGTGTGTTTTCCATTGAAAAGTCTATTTATTACAGAAAAATGTGCCCTTAAATACCACTGACTGGTAATAAAAAGCCTTTTTTTGTCTTTACGGTTTATGTTTGGTCTTCACAGCAGCTTGTAAATAAATGTTTGGGTTCAGTCTTACAGTTTAACACAGATTTAATGGGACTGAGGCTGCAGGGAAGACTGATGAGAAGTGGAAGATTCTCATCTGGACCCAAACTGCTCTGAGCAAGTGGTGTAATGAGCTCCAGCTGATAATATGGGACTCATAAATCAACCTGCTGCTGTGATCAGACAGGCTTCACAGGTGATGTTGTAGTGACTGAAGCAGCAACGTGAGAGATAAAACCCAACATGGAAGTGGGAAAGTCACAGTTAGAGAAGGAAATAAAACATGACAGTTGCGTTGGTTTCCATAGAAAGTTTTAGGTCAATATTAGAGGGTTTTTTCAAGGCTGAAGTTCAAGCCCAGTAACCTGAACAGTGTGTATTAAATTGATGAATTGGTTATAAACTCTTACTCTAACGACAGGCTTCCAACACAGAGCATGGACTTTTACAGTTAAGGCGTTATTTAAAGTCAAAATGTAGACGTTTGATTTAATTTGACTAAAATAAGTTAAAGTGTGACTTTTTTAAAGGCTAAGGTTTTCAGAGTCTGATAAAACCCCTCGTTAAACTAAGGCACCGAGTCGGCAGGTGTTCGCCCACGCTTACCTGCCTGCAGCATCCCGGACCCGGACTCGCCTCCGAAATCCCCCGGTGCGTCGCCCGGTGCGTCCGCCGGTGCGTCGCCCGGTGCGTCCGCCGGTGCGTCCCCCGGTGCGTCCCCCGGTGCGTCGCCCGGTGCGTCCCCCGGTGCGTCCGCCGGTGCGTCCGCCGGTGCGTCGCCCAGTGCGTCCCCCGGTGCGTCGCCCGGTGCGTCCCCCGGTGAGGAGGCGGCGGCGGCGGTCGTCAGGAGCCCGACGAGGCAAAGTGTCCATTTGAATGAGCAGAGGAACATGTTCAGCTTTGACATGGAGACTTACTAAAAGTTACTGGAGGTAAAGTGTTGTCCGAGCTGTTCGCCTCATGTGACACAACTCAAACGGTCAAACATTGTTGAAGAGCCTCTTCTTCTTCTTCTTCTTCTTCTTCTTCTTCTTCAGTGCCTCCTCATCCTCCTGTCCTCTCCTCCTCCTCGTGCACTCAGCTTCTCTCCTCCTGCAGCGGCATCACGAGGAGCCAACGCAGGCCCCGCCCCCTTCTTCTAATTTGGTCCAATTAAAGGCCAGCAGGGTGTACGCCCTTCTACGTCTCTGTGTTTTACAGTGTGGCTTTATTTTCTAATTAGGAGGATGGAACAGCTTGGTTTACTCTAATCACACAAAAATCCGCCAAAGGCATCAAGTTCACCTAATATCCCGAAGTCTGAATGAGTTTGTAATGGTGTTTTATAATATTATAAAAGCCTCCAACTATGTATGTACACTGTTAACCACTCTACTCAGTGGTGGAAGAACTTCTCAGATCCTTTAATTAAATGATGGCACACAGTGGAAATACTAACCATACTACACTACAAGTAAATGTTCTGCGTTCAAAACCTTAATTAATTAAAAGTATTATCAGTGAAGTGTTCATTGTTCAGTAAAACGGTTCCTGTCAGTGTTTTATTATATCTGATGTTTCTGATTCATTTTCCTGCTGCACATGTTTAACGTTGACTCATTTGATCTACTTTATGAACTGTCGGTGGTTTAATCTACATTGATGCATCATATTCTAGAAGATCATCGTCTGTCCTGTGAGAACCACGTATCTGTGAAAAGTCAACTTTTCATGAGCTCAGAAAAACAGGCCTGTTTTCAGCCTCGTGACGACGCATTTTACAACGAATCCAAGAGGGTTTTAAAGAGTTTATTTAGATTAAGAAGGAGGAGAATTCGAAACCTTCAGTTTATCACAAACATTTAAAATCAACACATTTGGAGATACGTGGCTTTCACTGGACGGGAATTAGATGAAAAACCGTAAAAGGAACTAAAGCTGTCAGAGAAATGTAGTGGAGTATGAAGTACAATATTTACCTCTGAGATGTAGAGGAGAAGAAGGATAAAGATGCAGAAAATGGAAAAACTCAAGTAAAAGAGCCTTAAATTTGTACTTACTGTAAGTATTTACTGCGTTTTGATGGCTTAAGACATGCACTGTTATCATTTTAAACATCAGTTAAAGGCCAGAATGTGTTTTAGAGAACAAGAAGTGACCCACCAAAAATGTTCACGTCATGGACAAAAATATGTGGACACCCACCATTACCCTCCATGTGCATCAGCTGAACTTGTCCATCATTAATCCGTTTGGTTTCCCTGTTTCCACCAGATGTTTGAACCTGTCTGCAGAGAGATCTGACCCCCTTCGTCACCGATTCGTTGACGAGTTCAGTTCATCCCAGAGGTGTTGGACGGGGTTGAGGTCAGGGCTCTGTGCAGGTCCGTCAGGTTCTTCAACATACTGCATAAAGCGGTTTCTTTATGGAGCTGGATTCGAACATGAGGTACAGAGATGTGGGCACAAAGTCTAAAAAAACCCCTAACTATTTAGACGCATACCTTTAGTCAGTGTGTTTAAATCCACAGTCACTGAGCTTTAAGAAAATATGAATCTTGTAATTACTGGTGTATGAAAAAACGCCATGAAAACTGTGACAGTGTGATGAAAAGTTTGTACGAATCAAAAAATGACATTTGGAAGAAAAGGATACTATAAAGGACATTTTCAAATAAACGCCATAGAATAAAATACAAATGATCTGTAATAAATTCTGTTGTGGAAAAAAAAAGAAAAGAAAAAAAGCCACGTACTTGATCGATGAGGACCTCGTCATCAGATGCCACTCCATTTATCGCCAGCTGAACTCGTCTGCCATGGTTTCCCTGCAACATCAGTGCACTCTTTCTTACAGAAGATGGGTTTGGAACCTAAATGACTGAAAAGTAAGCCACGGGGGAGAGGGTCATGGAGGCTGAGACCAGCTCAAGAGGGTTGCGGTTCATGAGATCGTGCAGTTGGAACCCAGCTTCAGGTGAACTCTGATCTAGTCTTTGTCGGGCGACGGGTACAGGTTGAAGGGTGAACGTGAATGTTGCCACTGAACGTTTCTGGTTCAGGCACTGTGACAGGAATTGGTTAGATTTAGGGATAAGACGCCAGAGTTTGGTTTAACGCAGAACATGTATGGGAGTTGCTCTCTATTTTGTACAAATATATTCACCATTGACCCCAACCTCCTCCCGCCTAATGACGAAAGGCTAAAGAAGACAGAGATCGTTCAGAGACAACTTCCAGTTAGAAAATACATATCTGTGGTTTTTAGAAATGTACTGGGCTGTCTGTGGCCCTGAGATACCTGCTGAAGATGCAGAAGAGTTCCCAACAACGAGAATGCAAGGAGGAACTTGAGGCAGTGTGTAATACAGTGTGTAATCTTCAGTGCCCTCTAGTGGTGAAGTTGTAAATTGCAACCAACTGAATACACCACGCCTCACTCTCCCTTACAGTGGCCACAAAAAAATACATAAGGTCTTGCACAGTCAAACCTATCTTTACACTTCATTGGCACTGTTCCCTGAGGCAGGTCTGGCTCAATCCACTATTGTTCTGGAAAATATCACTGGGGAGAACTTGTTTTGGTGGAACGTTTGCATGTGAAGGCAGGAGAACAGAGACTGAAATACTTGCCCAATGGCAGGATTAGTCCAACAGAGTACATCCTGTGAGCCGTATCAGGTGACGGTAATACACATGAATGCTGGATGCCACCTGCCATAAATGGAAAAAATGAATCTGTTCTGTAGCAAAATAGAGGCTGCATGAAGAGGACTAGATATAAACAGCCCTATGAAAACACAAGGATTGCCACTTTCAGGTGATTATATCCATTAGATCCTCTCTAAGCAGCAAGTATTTCTCCTGCTTATTTCACCGAAAAACTTGTTGAAAAAATGTTTATTTCACGGTTTCATGGTCACATTATATTATTGCCCGTATTTATTCATAGCCATTTCATAATGCCTTATTTGTTTGTTTATGCCACAATCTGCAATGTGAAAATGTAATTAAGAAAACCACAATTTTAACCGTAAAATGAAGTGACAGTGAAATGCTTTCAGTTGCGGTCGCCGTGTGTTTCTGCCGCGTGTTTCTGCATGCACGGTGATCTTCAGGTCTTTTGTACATATTTCCTGAGGACATATAAGAAGAGACACATGTAACATATATGCACAAGCAGAGGAAACCGACTGGAAACGAATTTCCCAAGACATTTTGACACAGTCTTGGCAAATGTAGCCTGCAGCACATCTTGCAAGTTCATAATCATACCTCTTTATTCAAGGACTGATATTCATACAAAATGTATAGGTACAGTCGAAGTGACTGCGGGAGAGACAGTCAAGTAACAGATCAGGCAGCGAAAGACTCGGCCACTCCAGAACCTCTTTTCTCATCAAGAACCTTGTTTTGTTTCCACTTTGGTGGCTCTGTGATAAAATGTTATTCAAGCTCATTTTTTTTAACCTGAAACAGATACAGTTTGTGTTTTATAATCAGCAATTACAACCAGGAAACAAATTGTACAAATCATGGACTTAATGAAGTCAAACAATGCGTCTCTTTTTTTTTTCTGCACATGCACATTTTCTTTTGAGAACATGCAGGAGAACAGGACATGTCCAGGGAGGGCGGCCTTAGAAAAACTGGGTGAGGAAAACATGACGCCCTGCTCGTGTTGGAGGTCTTTTTTTGAATTTACTGGGAAATCTGTGAGACATTAAGAGACAATGAGACAAGCAGCAATCTATTTTGTTCCATTTCCACGTCCAGAGTTAGACCTTATTGCTTTCTAAAGTCTAAATGTCTCCTTTTAGATCATCCGTCAGATACAAGAAAAGAAATTAGATCAGAATGCAAGGAAGTAGTCAGACTTGGATCAAATAATATTTGCAAATAATTTGCACCTGGACTGTGCAGTACAATGCCCAGTATTTTAGTATTTGGATGTAAATGTGTTTTTTTTACTTGCACCTGGAGCTGTATGTTCATGGGATCTGGATATCTTCTCTGGATAATGAAAACCCGTTCATGCACAAGTAAATGCACAAAAAAAACCCTTTGCAATCTGGTCGCTGTAATCAGTTCTTAGCCAGTCTGTATAGTTTGGACACAAGTGTACAGTTTTTTGTTTTTTTTTAACTGAAAACAGCTGCCTGCTGCTGTGAGGGAACTAAAGCACAAAGAGCTCAAACAAGCCAAAAAAATGTAATGTAGCATTAGTTCAGGCAGGCAACAAAGTCATCACCGGTAGCAGCTGATCTCATGCCAGCCCAGCTGACGGCTCACTGGTGCATCCGATGGGTGAATCTCATTCAGGACGCCGTACTTAAGATGCTTAGCCTGGCTAACCTTGGTACTTCCTCTGCAACGTGCCTCCACCCCAGATCCAGCTCCTCCTTTTCATCGACTTAATCAGTTTCATGTCATTGTCGTTGATGCTGATCTGGTCTGTTCTCTATGGGTGTATTACTGCTGCTCTCCCTGCCTTATGGTTTTCATTTATACACATGGAAGTGTGGAGAAGTCCCAGAGCAGAGGCAGACAGCCAAGTATACATTACTGCAGATTAAATAGTTTTCATTGATGAAAGCGATCCTGACTGAACTAAACGAGCTACTGAATCTCTGTGATCTTTGTAGGGATTATCAATCTAATACTGATATCGGTCAGACAACGACTCAAGAAGCTGGATCAGGTATCGGTGACAAGGGGCCAGTCTATTAACTTCAATTCTATGCTATTCTACGTTCACATCTATGTGTGGTTACACTGTCCAGTTAAATACAAGACTTTTTGACTTCATTATGAATGCAATTTAAGACCTGTTTCACATCCACGCTGGCATTAAAAGTACTTGCTAAGTACATACATTTATTGGGTGATGGCGGACGTTTGCTAGTGGTTTCTTACAGCAGCTTTGACTTCCCTTGAGACTCTAATGTCTTTATACCCAAAGTCCCCAGTTTGAAGCAGGCTTCAAATGTGTAATTCACTTAGGCATCTCAGACAAATGTTAACAGAAACAATCTCACTTATTACTTCTAGAAGTAGCTAGTTTTCTGATGAGAGAAGACGCCACATTACACGTTACACCAGCTGAGTGTGCTCCGATAATAACAGGTATCATAATGAAAGACTTGGTCCATGCCTCATTCTTTGTACACATTATTCAAAAAAGGTATCCAGATGTTGTTGTTGTTGTTGTTGACATGCGTAACATGCAGATGAATGTTACCCAGGTAAACATCTGTATCACCTATGAAGTTTAGTCTAATTGTGGCAGACAACGGGAAACTTACAAAAATATTACAAAACATCAGAAAAAAGGTCAGAAATCTTTTAAAAATATGTCCTGGACCTTAGTAAAACTAAGTTCTTTGGCCAACAAACTAATTTCACTGAAAACTGTAAACAAGTCTTTTGAGTGATCCTAATTACTAACAGACAAACAGACCAAAAACAGAAGAGATCACATAAAAACCTTTGTCGGTTACTTTAAACCATTACATCTGGTTCTCTACGCAAAAATTATTTAAAATACAACTTGACCCAAGTCTGTACAAAAAACACAGTTTTATCCTGCGGGTGGTTCTGTCCGGGGAGGCGTCATGCAATCAACTTGCCAACCTCAAAAATGCCCTGTGATTCACATATATCAGCTTTGATCCGGCTTGTGCCTCAGTGTGTTTTTCAGTTAACTGTACATGATATAATACATTTAAAATTTACAACTCTTCACACACAAATGTAAAATTTGGTCGCAGTCACACTAAAGCCTGAACCTGGAGAATCCAGAGGGTAAAGCTACAGGGCGGATGAAGTGTCGTCTTGTTGCATAGCCCTACTTTAAGTCAACAGTCAGCAGCAACAACACAACTCACTACTGTGGAACGATGCCTACAAACTTCAGACAATACTGCTTCTCAGAGGGAACATGACATGATGTTTTGAGCAAATATGGCAGAAATGAGATACTGTGTGTTCAAAAGAGGCAAGTGTTTCTGAATATGAGATATTTTTGTTGATTAAAAATAAAAAAAATGGCACTTTTCCCCATTCAGAGACCATTTTCTACCAACTGACTGGCAGTAGATTTGTAAGAGAAAGGCAAAATGCTTACCATACACCCTTAGGCAAAAGTACAGACACTATTTTTGACAAGTTCAAGACCCTGGCATGCACTACATTGCTTACTTTGGATCTGTAATTCTGACTCACAAGATTCAGTACAAAAAGAGTCTTTTTTTTTCTTTTTTTTTGCATTCTGTCCATTACACCGCTTTGAAACAAGAGCTTTGTTCTGGCCACTCTTCCTCAGCTGTGTGTTCATGTCCATGCTCGCCAAAGCCAGGCCGTATGGAGAGATGTCTGCCTCAGAATGATCACAGGTGTTTACGACATAATCTACATGACTGGAAAATGAAAAATAAGATTTACAAACGTGTAGATTCATTTGTGCATAGTTTTGAGTCTTCATAAATGTTTGTTCCAATCCACACACAAACACCAAGTGACTTGAACACATATGCAACAATTTTACAAATGCGCACATGACAATTCACGATGTTTAACTTTAACATCACACATCTGATCGTTTTCTCTTTTGAAAATCTTCCTGTGCTTCGAAAAATATTTGTGACATTCTTTGGTTTTATGTATAGATTGTTAAATGTGTGTTCACGGATCACCTGTGTGTTTAACATAAGACTGTAAATAACACATGGACGTATCCGCTGGGACGTCACCCAGTGGCTTGTGGACTACGGTTTTAAAACCTCCAGTCTGGTTTTTGGCCGTTGCCATCTTGGTTTTTTGGGTGGAGCTGAAGAAGAGCGAGGGGTGAAACTCCCCAAGCTAACACTAACTTGTTGAACACACCAACCACAACGCTAAGTAACACTGTCGTGTTAAACGCCACCAATTAATCTCAGCTACTTGATGAATGTTAACACATACAGTCATGTTTGATAACAGTAATGTCAACTTCACGTAATGTGTAAACACAGCAATTAGTGCTAGCTGGGCTAATTAGCAGGAGAGCTGACAGACCATATAATACAATACTAATTAATCCATTATGTAGCTAAGTTATGCCAACAGTCTGGGTATTGTAATAAAGTACAGGTAAACTTTATGAAACACTTGCATGAGAGATCCTCTGATGGTCTTGTCGCTGTAACCCCTGGATTCCAACAGCGCCGCAGCCGCCGGAGCTGTTCGCGGCCACTCGACACGATGCTCAGCGCCCGGCTTCACTAGAAAGACATGCAGAGTCTACTTCTGACTGACACCGATCTGCGCAGAGCAGATGATATAGACGAGCAGTCAGAGAAAGGAACGGCAAAGAGCATCTGGTCAGTTTTCAAATCCAACACCCTGTGAAGATTCCTGATCCTGGAAAATGACTCCACCAGCGTCATTAATGAACACATCGAAATACTGTTACGAAATAATAATTAACACTTAACTGTGTTAACTTTCTTCGTTATGTAAGCTACAGCATGACCGTGAAAAGCAATTAAAAACACACAAGAAGAAACCATTTAACTACGTAGCCCACTTATCTATGGTAGAACCACAAAAATGAACTGAAAACCATCACATCTCAAAGCAACTATGTCTTTAATGACTCATAATTTAAAGCCTTAACGTAATGTAAATGGGTGAGTTAATAAATGTTTATTAGTAAATGTTTATTTCTGCTGGAAAGTTAGGTATCT
>JAPQRN010000783.1:0-15185 GCA_037367275.1 Coranthus polyacanthus | reverse complement strand
ATTCACTAGCTGGCAAATACCAGGCTCCCATTCCTGCTCTTTACAATTTATTAAACAAAAAATATATTTTGTTTTTTTTTTTTTTTTTTTTTTTGTGAATTCTAGGCTCATTTTCTTTAAAACCGGTTTCACATAAGTAAAGGTATTAACTCCTTACTGTGCATGTAGTTAACAGTTCAACGGTTGAAGCTGCTATAATACCTGAGTGGGAACATTTTATATCATGTACTTAGGAAATTATATAAAACAAGACTTAAGTCAAGAGAATAAAAGAGTCTTGAAATGCTGGGAGTCTACTATGTTAAGAGGTAACCCTTAAATCTAGTCTTTGTCATTCTGGTTAAAATGTGAATATAGGAACTAGTCCTCATTTACACTGTACTTTGAATAGATCAACAGCCAGATGCCACAAATTTTACACGTTAGTACAGAACTTAAACATGGGATGATACTGGCCCTCGTTTTCACACACCTCCCTATGTGGAACTCGAATGAACATGACAGCGTAATAAACAACAGCATAAACAAATGTTTGGGCTATTAGTGCATATTATAATCACATGGGACCCATGTCTCAAGTGACACGTGACTGTTACTGCTGTCTCACATCATTACATTCTTGTCTGGCCTGGAACATCAAGTCACGCAGTAGTGGAAGAAGTCTTCAATCCTTTATTATGTAAAGGCACTACTAGAACACTGACAATATTCAAGTAAATGTCTGCATTCAAAACCTCACGTCATTTCTATTTCTTGCTCTGATGGCACAGTTGCAGCAAGTAGAAGTGAAAGTGTTACAATTTAAACATGACTTTTTTCACATTCTATGACTGAAAAGGAGCAGGGAGAAGAAAAATATTTTCATTTTATTTGCCCCTTAATACATAAACATATTGGTATATCAGTCCCAATGACCGAACAAAGAAAACTTAAGAGTGAAGAGCCAAACAATAATTCAGACATTAGCTTTCATAGAAATAACTAAATATTTCTTTCTTTACACATTTTTAAACTGTTGGTGTGTTCTCTGGAATCCACTTTATGAATAATTCTTCCTGCTCTTTTCTGTAAGAAACACTTTGTGTGGGGACTGCACAGTATTGTTACCCCTTGTTCCCATGTCCTACATACTAATTTTGAATGGAATACATGACATGACACTGGTCAAATGAATTGCATTGCATGCTAGCATGTCCAAACAGTAGGTAAAGTATGTTAGGATAAGTGAACAGTACAGCACCTTCATTGTTTTATAATCTAATACATCCATTCCCAAAGCCTGGGTCATGTCCCACTGGTGTGTCACAGGAGATTTTATTTGGGTCGCCAAATAAATTAGCATTTCAAGCTTATCAAAATGTAGATTTGTTAATGTTCATAATGTTCTGATGATGATACTAAGACTGAATCTTGAGTGAAAGGCTAGTGTACATTCTGTTGGTTTTACTTATGAGAGGAAAAAAAACAAGAGCCCGTAAATGCATTTATTTTTCTAATTTTCATACATAAGTTTTCAATACATAAAACAAAGTTGTGATTTCTCTAAGGTATTTCTCTTCAAAAAGGCTGGTTTATAATGATATTAAAGTGACGTGGATATGACAGTGAAAAGGGTCAGGAATGTCACTTTTGTTTTGGGATGATGTGGAACATGCACACTGATTGTACTTGTTTTTATTGCAAACTGTATGAAGATGAGCTATTTAATGTTTTTATCTTGTCAGTTCCATTAATGTTGGAATCCTTTTCTACAACATAGAGGGTGAAACATCCAAATTTCTTCCTGTCTTACTTTGAACAAGATTCTTTTAAAACCTGTCAGGGATTTCCTCATACATTTGAGCACAAAGCTGCGACCCCAAGCCTATCTTGTTCCTGGATGCTGCTTTTGTACCAAATCATGATTACAATCGCTTGCTGACAACAGCTACATGTAATGTATTTCAAATCACATCATTAACTGGCCTGGGCACCACTTTTTTGGAAAGTGTTGCAGGCCTGAATATATGGAAAAGAATGTCTTGTTTTCATACGTTCCAACTTTTTTATTTGAGGTTGTAAAAAAGTTTCAGCAAATTGAAATACTCAAGTAAAGTACAAGTACCTTCAAGTCGTCATGGACAGAGACAAAGTATAAGCAGTGTTAAACTATAACTCTTATTAGCCTTGCTTCATTTCCCAAATCATAGAATACTCATATTTTTGTCTGGATTCCAGCATTTTCAACATGTTTGTGAGAAGGCTTGGGCGGACAAGAAAATCTTATGCTTTTCAATAGAAAATATATAATTTCACATAATTCTGGACCATTATTATTACCATATCTATGACAAAAAAATTGGAAAAACTAAAACAGATAAAAAAATAAACAGCATCCGAAAAGAAAACTTACTAAAGAAGTCCACTGGGACCAACTGCAACCATTAACATTCAGTCATTTACTTATTCATTTGTCTGACATTCTACACTTAATCTTTCTAATGGGAGGGAAAACCCTGCAATATGGCCAAAAATGTTAAAATGATCCAAATAAATCATATCAGTTGAAATGGCTAATTATCTCCAAAATCATTAAATTGATATTAAATCAACAAAATGAACAAAAAAATGAGCAAAATGAACAAAAGTGGAGAAAAAGAACAAAATATGCAAAAAACTAGACAAGAATAAACAATATAATCTTCTGATCTGAATCTTTTGGTACATCAGCCTCTCACACCTTAAATTAATTTTATTCTAAAATAACAAAGAAACAGAAATTCACTTTTTTGCAGATTATCTAAAACTTCAGTTAAAATTTGAATCCATTTGAACTTATGTGTTCTCTTCTAAATCTAAACGTGGGACATTGTCTCAATATGTGGGACAAAGGATAAAAATGCTGTCAAGTCTCATGCAAAGCAGGACACCTGGTCAGACTATTGTGAATGAGAATTGCAGAAGCCAGATGGTTTACTGATTTATGTTTGGTTTTAAACGTTTCTTTATGGTCAGAGCATGACGAACAGCAGAACATTTCAGATATTAGGTAGAACATTCAAAACTATTAGAATTATAAAATGTTCACCATTAAATTATCCTTATCCTTATAAGTAAAACAACATGTTTGCTGACAACCATATAAACCCAAAAGACAAAAGAAAAATGTAGATCAGGATAATGATAATAGATCCGATATCTGACCCAAAAACCAGAGAGCTGACAATGATCACATACATCATGTCTCACCGATCCGTTCAGTACAACCGTCTCATTGACACTGCGAGTAGCCAATAGGTGACTAAAAAGGCTTTTGTCTCGACCAATCAGTGCCTCCGTTCCCGCCCACCTCACGGAGGACGGTGAGCAGGACACATTTCAGCACCTGGGAGCTGTCCGTTCTGCGCGAGTCAACCAACCAAGCGACATTAACGGTAAGAGGAAAAACACAGATTTATATTTGAAACAAATGAGTCAACAGCCAACAGCGATATTAAATAAAAGCAAATAGGCAAAAAGCTACTGAAATAATATTTGTCATCTCTAAGCTGCTTCTCGGTGGGGTTAAGACGGGCCAAATCTGCGACACTCAAGTGTCTCAATAACAGACTGTTTCCACACGGATTAGTTTGTGTTGCTGAAACCTGTTGATTGTATCTACATACTATGAATATTTTACGTAACAGACAGAGACAAAACATCCCACTGCACCTGGTTGTCTGGTAGTGGCAGCAATTTGGCAAAAATAGCTAGTTATAGTAGCCTACGAGCAGGGTTAGCCTATTGATTTAATGGTGGTTATCACAGTCATTTAAAACGATGTATTAGGGTTAACTTAAACAAGGGAACCGCTCCGCCGCTGTCTAGTCTCACCCAAAAGCAAGTCAACACGGTTTAGGTGATTTAACAGGTGAAAATACGTAAAAAATAAAACCAGGTTCTTCATGAGCTGAAAGAAATAGGTGAAAGGCTGCTGAAACACACATCTTACTCTTTGTTACCTTAATGTCTCAGGACATTGAACTTGAAAATGACCAAAATCCAGCTCACTGTAAAGTGCATTTCCACAGTGTGAGGCTAATGATGACTAGACATACTTCAGAGTATGTGTCTGTCATACTGATGGACAATTTCTTCAAAATTCAAAGCCATTTTTTGCCTTGACTCATGACTGCATGCTCTGTAGTGTGTCTGTTCCTCCAGTGAAGTTGATCTTAACCACACTGCACAAAATGAGGAAACAGAGCCATGGTTTGTGTTTTAGTTACTGCTGTGCCTCCCATGCACTTCTGTAAATGAGGTACATTTGTTAAGAGGATTAAAGTCATATTTTCAACATGTTGTTAATCAGTGTGACTTTCAGGTTAAGACAGAGTGTCTCCTGGGGGTCTGGGGGCTTAGGGACTGTGGATGTGGTTGTGGTTGCGGTGAGGAGGGATGTGTGACTGTGGGATTTGAGCATTTGATGTTATTTGACTAAAACCGTGTAGGTAGGTAGGTAGGTACTTTATTGATCCCGAGGGAAATTTAAGTATGCATTTTCACATAATTTTGAATTCTCAAGTTTGTCAATGAAAATAGAATATTGCATCATTTTGGACCATTATCATTACTGTACCTGTGTACAAAATTTTGGGAGAGTAGATAAATAAACAATGCCCAAAAGCTTAAAGACAAAATTTACCAAGGAAGTCCACTGGGAACCAACTACAGTAATTAGATCTGGCATTTAGTTATGCTGCTCTCTACATGGATTTTGTTTTAATTTGGCTTTTGACCAGGGTGCCGCACCTACCAACTGCTTTATGATATGTGATTCCGTAAACATCTTCTTCAGCACCTCACATAAGCAGTTATACAAATCTGCATAGGTTTCATGTTGCTGTCCATTGCACCAAGGTCTAAATACACTGCCAATGGCACAAACAAAACCAACTGTACAGTAAAATAATTTTAAAGTCATGCAATCTGTTTGGTAGCTGGTGCTGATGTTGTCTCCAGCCTCCATTTTTTTCCTTAAATAGCATTAATGGTATAATGTAAACAAATGTCCTGGTATCTTTCATGTTCCTCCATCAAAGGGCTGTGCAGTCATTACTGTGATGGCTGCACATCACTGATGTTTAGATGACCGCACCATTATGCAATCAAACAGAATGGACAGTGAGAATGTTAATCATCCTATTTGCACCTTACAGGAAAAGGTTACAGGATAACTGGCTACTGGGCAGCATCAAATGATTTCACTCCTCTGATGTTATTAGTACAGGCTACGCTGGGCTATGCATTCACTTGTTAATATGATCAATTAACTAGTAAAGGCAGAGTTATTATTCTTATTCTTATAATATAATCTGGTTTGTCCAGATCACAAAAACATATTTGCACAATAACTGTAGGCCTATTTAGTTGGTAGAATGTATGGTAAAAGAAAACAATTAAACAGTGATTTAGTGCCTGTTCAGAGTAACTAAAGTGTTTTTTTGAAAAACACAATGTGTTGACAAGGTTTCACATGAATATATGATGATTGATGAATGACTTTTCAATACTCCAAAGACCAAAAAACATCAAAGTTAAATCTTTGCGTAAGTGAACGGGGCATCCTTTTAACAAACTGAATTAAATGCTAAGTCAATAGTCAGTTCATGATGTTGATAATGATGAGTATTTGCCCAGCTTTTAGTGAGTAATATAACTCATTCAATAGATAAGTGTGGTTGGTTTTAACCAATCACTGCACAGATGAATTCAATCCGCTCACCATGCCCATTTCTCCGTAATCCCCTCTAACCTGTGGATCTACATTGTGTATTGTGGATGTAGTCGTGTGTAATAGATGAACTGCACTTTGTAATCCAATCAAATACAACAGAGTCAGAGTTACGAAGGTGTTGATTCAGTTCTGTTGTATATTTTCATATTTTAATGTATGTAGTCTGCTGGAATAATTAGCATTCTCTTCCATTCTGCTATTTGTATTTTTCTGTTTTGAAAGTCGTCCTCACTAGATGAAATTACAACAACCTCTGAGCTGCAACTACACGCTTAAAATGGCAAGTTTAGACAAAGACACATGGGGTTTCCTTTTGTATGTATTTAGTCATATTAATACCACTGCATGCTTCCTCATGCACATGTTTGACCAAAACAACTTCTCTCTTCACACTATTTTCCAAAGGCACTATCGCTGCCCAAGACGAGTGTGATTTGTTTATAGAAACTAGCCAAATGAAGAGTTTTTTCCCCTCTCCAGAATGATAGTGGATGGTGTTGGTACTGGCACAGCACTAACAATGGAGATATGTAGGTCTGGCTATGTCAGACTAATGTAGCACAACATAAACACTCAGCAATACAATGCACTATCTTAGATCACAGTTTAGGACACATGATCCAAGTCATTTGTAAGCAAAGATCTAAATTTACCACCATTAATGTATTTGTTTAAATAACCCTTGGTTGTCAGTAAAGCAACTGAACACATATTTTCATATTCATATCAGCATTTTCACAGTTTCTGGAAGACTGTAGAGGACAGGGCTTCTCCTGCAAGATCATTTAACATATATAAAAATTAAGAATTAAAATAACTTTGAACCATTATTATTACCACATGTGTTTACAAAGATTTAGAAAAGCAAGAACAGATAATAACACCAAAAAAGCTTTAAACTATCTACTCCGGGTTTGACTAGGCTAAGTATAGTGGTTTGTGATCTGGACCTGGTTTGATGTAGAAAAAACAGTAAAATCTCCCTTTTTTGCCTTTCAAAGACACAATAAAGGTCATACAAAAGTGTGTTTCAGATAGCATTCAACCTTTACCTTTTGCATTTACAGCATTAAGAGGTGGGAAAAAGATCTGATGTGAGAAAAGTCATTCAGTTTTGATGTGTTCAATATTGATTTGACATTAGACTTTATTGTCCCCTGAGGGAAATTCTTTTTAACAAGACAGTGCAAACACATGATAAACACATTGATACATTGATAACATACAACATTCATTTTATATCAGGTACACTTGATATAAAATAACAACCACAGAGGCTGCTGTGGTTGTAGGTATCAAACCTTTCCCATAGTGAGTCCTTCTGCACTCGAGTGTTCTGTACCAGCGCACAGAGGACAGGAGAGTGAAGTGGTGATTAAATGGGTGAGTAATGTCCCTGTACTATTGTTATTGCAATACAGGTAATGGCCTTATTGTTCAATTCTGTGAGGTTGGGTGTGGGGAGACCAATTCTCTTGGCAGCAGTGTTGGATATGTGTGTGAGTTTGGACCAGTTAGTGACACATTGCATGTTGAAAAAGCATGTGGAACAGGATAGAGGATAGACAGAATGATGTTCTGATACAACACTAGGAGGAGATGGAGGGCAACATGGTCTCTGTGTTTGAGTTTGTGAATAACTGAAAGTCTTTGCTGGCTCCTTGTTTTTATGTCTGGGGTGTGCTGATCTCTTTACAAACTTTCACATGTGCAAAAACACACGTGATCACATGTGATGCACATGGGGAATGTGTGGTTTTGGAACAAATTCTCATGTAAAAGACATGGGATTTCATGTGAAACATGTTTTCCACATATCACATGTAATGACTTACATTACATGTGATTACATGTGGACTACATGGGCTTCACAAGTGAAGACTTCACACTAAGACACATTAATTTGGCTTAGGTGCTGCCCAATATGGCTTGGGTGCTGTACCTAGGGCTTCTACTGGTAGGGCAATATAATACATGTCTGTGTGTTGTTGTGTGGGTCACTAGGTGAGGATGGCCAAGGTGAAGCAGGTGGGCTTGCTGGCAGCAGGCTGCCAGCCGTGGAATAAAGATGTGTGTGCTGCTAGTGGAGACCGCTTCGCCTACTGTGCTACTTTGGCCATATATATCTACCAGGTAAACAATATTATGTTCATGAGGAGTCTCTAATATACTGTACCTCTTTAATTTTACTTCATCTTTCTTTACCTTAGATATTTGAAGTCACTGGTCTTCAGATACACAATATGATCAATAAATAGTACATTTTCTTTAGCTAACACAAACCCCAGGAAATAGTTTATTTATCTGGAAGATAATTCTTCAAAGCATTCAAACACAGTACAGTGTGACCTTCAACTTGCAGCTGCCTCACGTAAGCATTTGTTTTTGTTGGTGTTTAGTTCTTCCCCCCTGTCTCTCTGTCTCCATTTTGTAGTTGGACCAGCAATACAATGAGTTCACACTGCGGTCCATCATGTCAGAACACAAGAAGACCATAACAGCCATCAGCTGGTGTCCTGATAACCCTGACCTGTTTGCATCAGCCTCTGCTGATAACCTGCTCATTGTATGGAACGTACCAGAACAAAAGGCTGTAGCAAGATTGGACAACACTAAAGGTAGGTGGATGAACTAGAACTCCAAATCAGAAAAAAATGGACCAGTATGTTAAATGTGCACGCAGAGTCAAACAGCAAGATCAACTTTTGTCACTGTCAAAGCTTTATGACAATATTTTCACACCTTCACTGCTACATGAATGCAGTTCTTTTCCTCTAAGCTTTCTACAAATTACACACACATATATTTACAAAATCAGAAAAAGTTTGGACAGTATGTTAAATTTAAGACTGAAAACACTGATTAGCAAATTATCTTTGACCTGTATTACACTGAAAACAATAGAAAACTATTTTTGGGACACTAAAGGATTTACCACTTTGTAATGTTGCCATTTCTTTTCACAAACACTTACAAGATGTTCGTGAACTGAAGACACCAAGTGATGAAGTGTTTAAGTTCATCTAGTCTCATTCTTCATGTAAACAATTCTTAAGGTGTTCAACAGTACGGGGTCTTCATTGTCACATTTTGTGTTTCAAGATGCTTCACACATTCTCTATTGGGTCCAGTGTGGACTGCAGCAGACCATTCCAGAACCCACACCCTCCTCTTCCTCATCCAGGTCTTTGTAATGTGGCTCAATGTGGTTTTACATTGTCTTGTTGAAATATTCATGGACGTCTCTGGAAAAGTTGCCATCTTGAAGCAGCATGTGTTGATCCAGAATCTCGATGGACTTTTCATCATTAATGGAGCATCACAGAAGTGACAATGACCTTTGACCTTTGTCCTTTAAGCACTGAAAAAACATTCATATTCCCTTAATCTTTTAATTCTGTTCAGCACCGTAAAGGGTGAAATATCCAGATCCCTTCCTAAATGTTCCTTTGACACACATTTATTGTCGAACTGTTGATTCTCAGTCCACCTTTGCTCCTTTTGGACCAAATCCTGATTCCAATCACCTGTTCACATCACTTGTTTCAAATCTCATTGTTATTTCATTATTTTAACTCATTATTAATCCTAAAATGTCTCTGTTCCATTTTTTTCTTGAATGTGTTTCATCGTGAATGTGATGAATGGATAAATATTTACGAATTAATTGAAGGTGACCAGACAAATCATGAAATATGTTGTGTTCATACTGTCTACGATGAAATACAAGTCACAGTATATTTTAATATCACTGCTTTCTTTTTTAATTTGTATTCTCCATACCATCCCCATTTTTTCTGATTTGGAGTTGTACAATACTCTCTCATATCAGTTAAGTTAGTGTTCTCTGCACTCCCAGGTGTCCCTGCGTCAGTCAGTTGGTGCTGGAACTCAGCTGATGGAGTGGCGTTTGTCTCTCAGCGTGGCCCACTCTATATCTGGGTCTACGGTGGTCCTGACCCTGGGGTCACAGTGCATAAAGAAGCCCACTCCTTCCTGTCAGATATTTGTCTCTTCAGATGGCACCCCACCAAAAGGGGTAAACTGGTCTTTGGACACACAGATGGGAGTTTGTCTGTATTTCAGCCAGGTATGACTGTTTTCCGTAACTCATGATCAATTAGATTAAAATACAGTGTGAGACATGTGTTTGTATATGAGCCTATGGATGTAAATACTCAAACACCTTCTGGTTTCTCCCTCTTGTTCAGGGTGTAAAAGCCAAAAACATGTCTTGCGTCCAGAGTCTTTAGAGGGAACAGATGAAGAAGATCCAGTCGGTGCTCTGGAATGGGACCCTTTATCAAATGACTATTTACTAGGTCAGACATGATAGACCCCATTCACATCTTGTATGTGATCTGTATTCAGATTAGGAAAAGCATGTCATGGCAAAGGTGTAAATCTGCCTCACCACATTGCATCACAGGTTAGCTAACTTGATGAAAATTAAAAGAAAGAAATGGAAGATTCACATTCCTGGAGCCTCAAGAAATGAGATGCTGAATAGCTTTATGTAGTGAGAGTGATGTCCAAGTAAAACTGGACAGTTCCTACAGAAATATGTGCATTTATGAGGATATTTCAAAACAAAAGAGCAGGTTGTCAGTGGACCTGGCTGTAATGACAACGGAAAGTGAAACATCTAAAGGTGGCTCATCATGAAAATAAAGATAATAATAAGAAAAGCAGGAGGTCACGAATAACTTTTTTTTTTAAATGGGCTTTTATTATAACAAGATTATGCTGCTGCCAACATCATATGATGATTTTCCACCACATTAAAGGACTCACTGTAGGTTTTGCACTGGAGGATAATGACAATACATTAAAAATCACTGTGTAAACACAAAAGCCAGATTGGATTGTTTATTATCTGGATAACGCGTTCAGATACAGATCACATTTTTAATAGCAGGGGTCCTGATGTCAACCTGACAACATATCCATATAACCCATCAGTCAGTGGTTATGCCACATGATCTGTGGCTATAATAACTACCAAAGAAGCCGACTGATGAATTTTGTCTGTCTCTCTGTCTCTTTCACAGTGTCTAATCTTCATAATGGTATCAGGCTGGTGGACAGTGAGGCCTTGGCTTGTATCACGTCCTTCTGCTTTCCCTCATCCGCAGCATCAGTTCAGTGTCTTGCCTGGGTCCCCTCAGCACCGGGCATGTTCATCACTGGAGGTAAAGATGCCATATTTTTGGCTATTCTGCATTATTACATCTAAGCTTTAACCTGCAACATAGTAGTCAGCTGGCATGTGGGACATGTTTCCACAGTGCCATCTGTCTACATATAGAAAAATCCTATTTGAATATTCATTAGTATATATGCCCTGGACTCTTGATCCTATGAGATTTAACAGTCTGTTGATTTGAATATTGTTTTTTCATATTTGGCAATTCTCTCTTAAAAAGAAGAAGAAAAATAAACGTTACAATGGCACATGACAACAACGGGAAACACAAATTAGACGTGGCCTACTGATCAGCTAGTTTTAAAGATCCAATATTTGTCAGAACAATATGTTATGTCTCTGGTCTTTAAGATATTAGATGGTGTTCATAGTACAGTACAACTTAAATTTTACAAGAAGACCACTTTGCTCTCTTTTTATTCCAAACATTTGCATCAGAGACCTTTGAACTACAGGACCTGTTTGTTTTAATTGTTTTTGTCTCTTTGTTAGACTCCCAGGTCGGAGTGTTGAGGGTATGGAATGTGTCTCGCTCCACTCCTTTGGACAGCTTCAAACTGAAAAAGACAGGATTTCATGCTTTGCATGTCCTTAACTCCCCTCTTGCCAAGAAAGGTGAAATTATTAATTCTACTTTTTGGTTGGAGATAACAGATGAATTATGAACTGAATAGTCCATAAACCCCCATTTTGATAAACTGGTGGAAGGATTCACATCCTTTACTTAAAGACAAAGCATTTTCCTTAAAACACACTATATGTCTAAATCTGACAGATTTGTTCTCTTGTTTTGGGTGTTTCATTACAGACAAAATTAAGAGGTGTAAAGTCATCAGGGGTGACAACAAAGATATGAACCTCCTTACTCACATAAAAGTATTTAATTATTTTCTTCAAGATGTACTGAAAGTATGAAAAGTAAAATGTTGTTTTGCGTTCATTTTACTGCTGTTAAATCTACAGGGATGCATCATATTCTATAAGATCATCATATGTTTGTAGCATCACTGTCGACTTTCCCCAAGAGATTTGTTAGTTTATTTGTCTTAAGAAGGAGGAAAATTTGATCAACCCATAAACACTTCATCCTTCAGAATATCACATTCATTCACATTTGGAGAGTGTACTGCACAGGATGAAAATTGTAACCTGAAAAGTAGCTAAAGCTGTCAGACAAATGTAGTGGAGTGAAAAGGACAATATTTACCTCTGAAATGTAGGAGTAGATGTAACATAAAAAGTTGCATAAAATGAAAGTACTCAAGTTAAGTACAAGCACCTCAAATTTGTATTTAATTACAGTTCTTGAATAAAAGTACTTTGTTATATTCCATGTTATATTCCACCACTGTAAACTGCAAAAGTGTATTTGATGGGTTGGGTGATAAAAAGATGTGCTAAAGCAAATTCTCACATTTTTCAAAGCTCTCACACCTAAACAGCAACACTGACTGTTAAGAAGTGTCCTGCTTTAAGTTGTAAGAACAACAAAACTTAGGATTTTGTGCTTCTTTTAACTTCCTCAGCACAGAGTTCCTGTTCTCCTAGCAAAAGTCAGCACACCAGTTCTACCAGCGAGGCAGTGCCGCCTCCAACTTTGTCACAGAACCGGTCTTTCTCTTTGCCTCCTGGCCATGCTGTCTGCTGCTTCATGGATGGAGGGGTGGGGCTTTATGACATGGGAGCCAAGAAGTGGGACTTCCTCAGAGACTTGGTATTTGTGTTGTATTTACAGAGCACACTACTGTACATACAGTAATGAGTTAATCGGTGTGGTGTTCTCCTGACTTTGCTAGATGAGAGCTAATTCTTCTGACTTTTACCTGTCTGAGTCATAGAGTTTCCACTCCACTTTTGCTGCTGTTTCCAGGGTCACGTAGAGACCATCTTTGACTGTAAGTTTAAGCCAGATGATCCAAACCTGTTGGCCACAGCCAGTTTTGATGGAACCATCAAAATCTGGGACACAAACACACTAACAGCTGTTTACACATCCCCTGGCAATGAAGGAGTGGTCTACTCCCTGTCCTGGGCTCCAGGTAGGTGAACTCCACTCTAGAGCTGCAGCCATTATTCCATTCATCCATGAGATGTCAACTATTACATCCAGTTTAATTCATTTGTAATGCTTGATACTTTGCAAGACCGTTATCTACAATATATACAATCAAAATGTCTGTGTAACTGAAGCCCAAAAAGGCAAGATGTATTTACAATTTGACAAACAAGCTGAAACAACTTACAAAAAAGTGCATAGTCTTAGCTTAGTATCTCTTTGACACACACAATGAGTGCCATATAGTAGGTTTTAAAGGGGTTATATGTAGTGCCATATAGTAGGTTTTAAAGGGGTTATATGTAGTGTTGATATTCCAAACTATCAACATCAGGGGGAAGTTGCATACCAGAATGCACCCATGGCTAATAAACCACCAACGACTAAACGCTGCATCTCCACAGACTGTATCACTCACTGAATAAAGTCTGAAACTCTGTATTTACACACATTGGGTCATCAAGTTTTCTCCTTCAAACAAAAAACTCAGACAGTCGGTCAAAATAACACTGTGTCTTAACAGTGCCTATAGCCTATCTTAACATAGATTACTGCATCAGCCGATAGTTTACATTATAGCTCTGTTATCTTAGCTTAAGACAGAAAACAGCCACAGTAAAACCACCTCTGTGGTTTCCATACAGTTTGTGTTGTCAATAGCTGCACTAAAGATCTGTTTTGAATTGTCCAAACAAGGTCAGAACTGTCACAGTTTAGTCTGAACCGTGGATCAACAAATGGCAGCAAACATAACAACATAACATAGTAACTTTATACCTTCATAAGCTTCATAATCAAACTCACCAGTGGAGAAGAAACATTGTGATTTCATCATCAGACTTCATTCTTTTACTTTTAGAGCTGTGTTCAGTGGTGAAAAAACAACAATGATTCTATTTTTTATCACTTTTTCACTTTGTTTGACTCTGAAAGTTGTTTCTTAACGGCTGTCATCCTCAACTTGGCCTTTGCTTATGATTGACAGGTGTGTATGTTGCTCGCTTGCCTGTCTAGTCAGACTTTCAGAGTTTCTATTTATTTAATAAAACACATTTCTTTCCTGACAAACAGCTCCACTCTAGCTGTGATTAACAGGTTCCACTAACAACCCATAATATGGCTTTGTTATGTAATGTTTAATGTTTACAGTTTTTCTGAGTCAGTAGGCTAGCGTTTAGCATTAGCTTACCCGCGACGCTTCAAAGATGGCTCCAATTCGTCGCTCTCCCTCAGTTTTGCCTGATTTGAAGTATGGTCACTTCCGGCTCCAAAAAGCCAACATGGTGAACACAAACTACGGGCTTCAAAACAACAGTTCAGAAACCAATGGGAGACATCACACTTCCTCCATCCACTATTTATATAGTGTCTATATTAGTCTATGCTCACTACTCCCTCTAGTGGTCACATACATTCACAGTGACACGTCGGCCTGTGGCTGTGAATAAATTCACTTCATATCTCCACATTGACAACTCTGACATAACGCCAGAACTCTTTATTTTAAACACATTTTAGGTCATTTTTGAACATTGTAAAGTAGAAGTAGTACATAGAGCTCCTTTAATAAAAAATTCTAATATTTGGCCCAGTGTATCAATAAATGTATTGTGTGCTCAATTATGCCCAGGTGGCATTAATTATGTTTAGCAGGTCATTTACACAGTTATCTGAAATTAGGAGTGTTTGCTGAATCTGATGTGGCACATTCATGCGATCCCACCATGTGAAAAAAATACAAGAAAGTTAAGGTAAGAATACGAAAATGTGCTTGCATGAGGCCCGTATTGTCTCTTGTTACTATGAAAGTGGTTCATTCTTCTCTATGGGTGTGCTTTGTTTTTAAGGAGACCTGAACTGCATTGCAGGGGCAACATCTCGTAATGGAGCATTCATCTGGGACGTCAGGAAAGGAAAGATCATCACTCGCTTTAATGAGGTTAAAACATGGTTTCATTGATAGAAAAAATGGTTGGAGAAAATGCTCCATTTATTATTGCACTTTCTCTGTTAGTGTTGTATCATATGATGATGTGACCTCTCTGTTTGTAGCATGGGAAAAATGGCATATTCTGCATATCATGGAGCCATAAGGACTCCAAAAGGATTGCTACCTGTAGTGGAGATGGATTCTGGTTAGTACTCTGATGTTTCTCCATTCAATTATT
>JAPQRN010000782.1:0-15186 GCA_037367275.1 Coranthus polyacanthus | reverse complement strand
ACTGTAAAGCCCTTTGAGGCAAATCTTGATTTGTGATATTGGGCTATATAAATAAAATTGAATTGAATTGAATAGTGTCCAGTTTGGTCAAGTGTGTTTTGAGTCATATTCCAGTATTCAGTAATACCTTTCACTCACTTTTTTCACACTTTTAGGTAATTTTTGTCTTGTTGCATCTTTTATGTTGTTTTGTCTTGTCATATCTTCTTCTGTGTTTTCATTTCAGTACATCTTTTATGTCATTTTCTTCTTTTTACATCTTGTTACGTCATTTTCATCTTGTTTCATCTTGTTTTGTCTTTTATGTTGATTTCGTTTCAATTCACCTTTTACGTCTCTTTGTGTCTTTTGTGACGTTTCTGTCTCATTATGTCTTTTACTAATAATTTAAAAGCACACTGGCTGGTTTCTTCACCTTTCACTCAGATCCAAAAATCAGCCTTTAGCATTGAAAAAAATAAGGATTTGACATTTAGTGTGATAATTACTGACCTCAACGGATAGGAACATTTTTGGCCATATCACCTATCCCTGTTTCAGAGCCTGTACTTTTACTGCAGTAAAGAAGTTGAATCAGTACTAAGTTTATATATAGCTATAGATGTAGTTTTTTCTGTACATGTCCTGTGTGTAGTGCACCTGTGAGTAATGTGAGGTGTGTGTGTTGGCAGGTGGACTTCCAGGACACTGAGGCCAGGACAGTAGCAGAGAGACAGAGGGAGGAGGAGAGACAGAGTCGGTTACAGAGGATCTACAGAGAGAGGGTGGAGGCAGCTGCTAAAGACATGGAGGGTAAACACCACACTATTCATTACTGCTGCTCCTAGTCCAGTTGTCGAGTCAACATCTATTAACACCACCTTGTTATTTCTACCTCAGAGTCGTACCAGGAAATTGAAGCCACACTGATGGAGATGGAATCATGTATGAAGCTGCTTTTCCCTGACTTTGACCTCACAAATGTCAAAGAGCATGCGGCCAACAGAAGCCGTCCTAATGAAGAACGACCATGCTGCAGCAAAGACCTGAGGGATGGAAGAAAGAGGGGGGAGAGCAAGGAGGGAAACACGACCGATGGGGAGGAAAGGAAGGGGAAAGAAAACAAGACAGAGGAGGAAGACGGCAAGGAGGACAATGGAGAGAAGACAAGGAAAGAAAAGATGGAGGAGGAAGGAGAGAGGGTTAGGAATGAGCAGGAGGAGGAGAGAGGAGGAAAGGAAGAAGAGCAAAAGAAGGGAGAGGAAGTAGAAGAACGGGAAGAAGGAGAGGGAAGCAGTGAAGAAGAAGAAGAAGAAGAAGAGGAGGAGGATAAGGAAGACTCTCCGTCTGAAGACCTGTTTATCCGGAACTCTGGCCTCATCTCCCACTCATACAGTCTGGATTTGAACCTCTGTCCTGGTGGGTACAGCTTACAGCAAAACATTGAAACATTTAGTTTTATTTGATGATATGAATAAAATAAACCCTTAAGATGAAAAATGTATATCATGATAACGTTAATTATCATGATCTAAAATTATGCTTGTGTCCTATATTTCAGTGAACATCTCTCTCCTTGTCTTCCAGGTCTTCATGTTGAAGAGACAGAGGACAATGAGGCAGTGGTATCTACAGTGATCGACCTCCACAGACTGATAACGACCAAACACCTACCATCTGTACAGGGATGGGTTCAGGTCAGCAGACATCTGAACATCTACCGCTGTGTTTATGACATCAGAGACCAGGGCCCTGTATCACGAAGCAAGTTGAACAGAACCAGGACCTCTTTCTGTTTCCCAGCTCGACAAAACCAAACGCTGCCATCACGTTAAGTGGTATCATGAAGGTGGTTTTCAACTCACTCTGTCAACCCAGGGTTTCTGACTCCAGTTATGAGCACGTTCACATGAAAAAGGCGGAGTTGACGCCAGGTGACCGATCAGAAACATGGACAGGTTGAGATCAGCCGTGTAAGGACACACTGTCCACTGTGTGACGTTAATATTCTTATTAATGTCACATGGCATGAGTGGATCTGAATGTAATAGCAGTTGGTTATTTCATTAAATTATTGCTTAGGTATATTAATTCAGGGTGCCTATTTACATCAGGCAAAGGGACTGTCAATGACAACTAGCCTCACAGCTAACTCGGGCACATTTACATTTGTTTGAATATTGATTAATGTACACTGTTCCTTTTCTTTTTAAATAAATAAATCTGAAATTCTTTTAACATGTAAGACAATTTGAGCCTTATTCTTAAAGCTGTACACCTGGCGCTGTTAAACAGACTGAGAGTAAATCAAAACACAATTCAAAGTGATGAATAGGTTTTCAACAACTTCAAGACATTTTCATCCACTATCTCCACGGAGATTTACCCTGGTAAGAAGTAAACCACCTTTGCGATACCAGAAACCCTGAGTGGACCCAGACGTTACCTCGCTAACTCCTTAATGCTGCTTCATGATACAGACCCCAGCTCATAAATGAACGCTACCAGTAGCTGTGGTTACATGGACATTATTTCTTCAACCTGATTGAAAATCATTCTGATTAGAGATTCCAGCTCAATGTGTTCACATCGAAGCTAAATAAAGGTCCATCCACACAAAGAACAATAACTGTAACTAGAACAATAACCATAACGTTGTGAGTGTTACCTGAACAGTAATAGACCAATGATAAATACTTTTTCTACCAATGTTTGGATACACACCATCCAAGAACAGCCCTTCTCTAAAGTAGTAACAGTGTATGTGTGTGTGTGTGCGTAGGTCTTCACTAAGTCAGGTGCTGAGCAGCAGCTGTTGAGGAGAGCACTGGATCTGAAGAGGTCTTTAGAAGCCGCCCTGCAGAAACACAAAGAGCTTCACATCGACTACAAGACCAGGGTCCGCAAAGTGGTGAGTTACTCGCAGTATTAGTTTTATTCTGTGAGCCAGAGAACGTTATCCAAGCAAAGGCATTTCCACCACTATCTGACAGTGTGTAATAGCCTGCAGAAACATACAGTACTTATAGGAAAGGGAAGTGGACAGAACACTTTGTCATACATACTTTGTTTACATATACAGAGTACTGTAGGATGAGTTAGTGTTTGTATTGACCCTGACCAGCAGATGGCAGCAGTCTACCGTAAGTCAAATGGTCCTCACTGATGGTCCAGGTATTACACATACAGAGAAGGGATGGAGTTACACTACATGAGTCATATGTTTATATTTTGTACTTCTTTATTGTTTTTAACGTTCTAGATCAACACAACGTCTTTGTTGTTCAAATTGTCCCTGTCGTCACAAATATGATATAGTCCTAGAGGAATGGTCATTCTTAAATCAAAACATACATTAATTTAAATATCTTGTATGTGTACAAGTGTGACTCAGAATATTATGACTAGCACATATTGAATAATACTGGCATCTAGGGCTGGTTTAGATTTTCAATACGATACACTGGCTCTAATGCTGGTTCCTAAATGATACTCTTTTCAATACCAATATTCCCTTTTAACAAATAGAAATTACATTACACAATATGGTATAAATGTTTAGTTTTGTTGTTCAGCTCATTTGCCTTTTTATTCACTCCAAGCAGTTTTACTACATAGAAAATAAATCTATTTACCACAACTTGAAGTTGTCTTTTAACATTAAGGACTGCGTGTGTGTACGCGCTGCATGCACTGACTCTGATGAGGTTTGAAATTCGACATCAAATGATATCAGGAAGTGGTTTGAACTGATTCCCTTGAATTGACTGAGTGTAGTTAGTGAGAGTGTTGATCCTGAGGTTTTGTGTTGTATTGCATTGTATAATTCCATGTGTCGGGTGCACAAAAACTGAAAGCAGACTTTCCTAGTGCACAACTAAACCCGTGGGAGCATAAGACAGTTAGTAGAGCAACTCGGGTCCAGTCCTGTGGTCGGGTCCAGCATTGGTTTTATATTGGGAGGGAATGTCCAATGAGTATATACAATATATTTTGGAAGAATGCTAAACAAATCACTATCACTTTAAGTGTACGCTATATTTAAAATATTTTAGCTTCAGTGCCTTTCAGAAAATGAATGAGGTTAGGGCTAGGGTTAACCCAGCGGCACAGTGGGAAGGCTCAGGAGGATTTTAAGACTGGAAGTCGCATATTGAACCATTTTCACACATAAAATGCAGATTTTTCAAAATCTGCAGATTTTTTAAAATGTATATCACCACCAGCATTGATGTGTTTCATCACAATTAAGTTATGTCACTCATTTCACAGCTCAAAAAACATATTTTAGTGTTTAGCATCACTTTAATGAGTCAGAGATGGAAAACCAGAAGAGGACAAGCCAACGTTCTGCAACACGAAAACGAAACAGAATGATATGACTTAATTGTGATGAAAAGTATCAATGCTGGTGATAATACACATAAAATGTAACAAATGTATAAACATTGTATAGGTGGAACCTTGATGTTAAAGCAGAATCAACCATTTGGAATCACTCTATGTCATGAAATTTAGATTAAAAAAAATCTCTGTTAATGTGTTTAATCAGAGGTGTTCAGTCCACCTGTCCTTCAGTGGAGTCTGACAAACCTCATTCAAAAAAGTTCATTTTCAGACGAGTCGAACTGAAGCCGTTATATGACTCTGTTCTGAACCATTGGACTCATACGAGGGCAGAGATTTTGCATCATAAAACTGCCGCGGCTAATTTGTTTCTTGGTTTGAATATGAAATATTTTATTAAAACACGTGAGTGACACAACAACACAGGCTGCAGAATGGCTGTTTTTGTCAGTGAGTCTGGTAGGTTTAAGAGACTGAATGACAACAAGAAAAAACAGAGAAAATATTCTAAATGCAGTGTAGACTTAAACAAATACTGAGTTGTATCTTTTTTATGTGGTCAAACGAGTCCAAATACTCAAACTAACTCAAACCGATGTCCCTTTTGTCACACATCCACACCTGGCCGCGCAGACACTCATCACTTTCTAACTTTCAAAACAATGCAGAGGGTGAAGTTGGACGCAGAACAGAATAAGACTAAAGTTACATTTTAAAGTCCACTTTAAAATCCACAAAATATCTCTTGGCATATTGATTACTTCAGTATGCCAAGAGATTCGCACAATAGTTAGTGTTTAGGCTGAAAACTATTTAAAAAACACTCCTTTTGTGCTCTCTAAGATTAGTAAACTGAAAGTAGATCAATCCTACTGTCCATGCCTCAGGCCCTCTGTGCTTGAATGAGCCTCAATGAGATATAACACTCGTATGTTATCATATTTTAGGCTGCGTAGCTCTTAAACATGTCCCCTTCCTGTTTACCTCTTCAAACGTCTCATGTCTCAGTTTGTTCCATGAGCTCAGACTGAAGTATCATAATTGAGACGGAGAGAGGGAGTATAGAATTATTAAAGTAAGACATTTTGGAGAGGTGAGATAGCAAGGCAGAGCCATAATGCATAATGCATCAGAGACAGAGAGAAGAAATTGGGGAGCAAGGGGGAGGATGTACTCATTCATTCACTTCACTACCACTAATGTGCCCCTTGGCTTGACAGCTGATATGTCTATCTGGCTGGTTCTCTATCAAAGCTTAGCATCATCCCTCTGCTGTTGTTTGAGCTGGCCCAGAATTGACCAGCGCTGTCCTAAATAAATGTCAGAAAAACCCCAGAAACCCTTTGTTCTTTCAGTCAAGCGTATCATTTATTAGAGAGGGGTTTTAATTGGTGCTAAATTGTCTCGAATATGTAGAAGCAGTGCTGACAAATAAAAAAGAGAAAGAGAGAAAATTCAAATGGAAATCAGCAGCAGCCTGCAGTTTCACGGATTAAAAGGACAAATGAAATGCAAAGTGGTTTATGCATTTGAAAAAAAAAAAAAGAAGCATAAAAGTTGTAGCGCGTGAATCCATCTTTAGCTGAACAGAGCGGCAGAGTGACAGTGACAGAGCGCCGGGCTTCTCGCTCTGCCTGGTTATCACTGTCAGGGACCAGTCTGCTGCACCAGCAGGCCCAGCACTGCGATAACCACACAACTTACAGCCCCTTTATCATAATTAGCTTTTCCTTTTTAGCCTTAAAAGGCCTTCCATTACTGGGTCCTTCTCTATCGGGTCGCTGACACACCACACGATTGGTTTCTCTCTCAACGGGCCTCTCAATATAGTGTCCCATAACGGGGGAGCCAGAGAAAGAAAGAGGGGCAGACAGAGGAGTGTTATGGAGGCACATACAGAGGCTTGTTTATTGAATGAGATAATAAAATAGAGGACGGGTTGGAAGAAGGATCTGCTGGAAGTATGAAGAAATGAAATGAAAATAGAAGCGCGTACGGTCTTTGTTTCGAGCTCGACTCTTCAGCACATGCAGTACTTGAATGTTTGGTGTAAATTTCTCACAGCTCATGTTTAATGTATGGATCAAACTTGTGATGAACTTTCCATTACTGCTAAGTTAGTTAAACTGTAACTAAACCTCCGAACATTCTATGCTCCGAATATACATTTAGGCCTTTTGTTTTAAACAGACAACTTTTGCTGTGTTTAGGCCTAGCGTCCACACTGCTCCGGTGTTTTAACCTCCCGAAAACAGAGACTTTTGGGAAGGCAGCTGACAGTGTGTTAATGTTGTAATGTGGACGGACACAAACAGAGGGGTTACCCACACTCACTGCTCGATTGGCTGTATCATTCACCACGGGTCCTTCCCTGATTCATCGAACCCCTTTCACGTGACCATTTCTGAAAGTAAACAAGACGTCGCCCTTGACGACCAGCCATGGATGTATTATGAAACCAGCTGTTAATTCAACATGATACTGAATTACAGGTGATTCTGTCCTTGTTGTCTCTGTAGCAGCTGCTGTGCAGTTCAATTCTGATTTAAGTTAAATTTTATCATGATACTGCTGTTCTGTTAGTGATCCTGTGTCCAGCGGCACCATGAGCCTCTTTGTCATGTGATACGTGCTTCAGGCGTGTTGGAATGTTCAGAGACTATTTCTGAAACAGCTGGTGTAAAAGGAAAAATAGGTTGGGACTCTGGTGGGTCTACGAGTCGTAGGGTTGGAAGTTCAGCCTCATCCTGGTGTCAAGCTGTTCAATTTTAATGAGGCTTCTTAATTAGTTTGCTCATTTTTGTTAATTTCTTTAATTACTTTGCTCACTTATGGTTAATTTTTTGATTTAGACCTTATTTTGTTCATTTTTTTTAATGATCTTGCTCAGTTTTTCTTTTTTATTTAATGCTTGTCATTTTTCACCATTTTCTGGCATTTTCTAAACCAGACAACTAACTGATAAATTGAGAAAACAGATGGGAGATTAATGGACAATGAAAGTAACCCTATCAGCAGTCCTAATTGAACCCCCTACCTCTCTGAAAACACCTATGAGCGGAGTTAGATTTCTTGTTTCCTCGCAGATCACTTGAATTACATTATGCTAAAAGGTAACTATGGAATTTTTGTCCAATGGCACAAAAAGATGATCCAGCCCTGCATCTTCAACAGTAGTTCTGGAGAAGCAGGAGTGTGTGCAGCGATGCCATCTTACCTGCTTTTCACAGTTTGCTATGAAGACAAAGCCCACATCCCCTGTGGAGGTCTGTGCTGGGGCACCTCAGCCCATACCTTTCCCTTTGTCTTTCTTTTTAAACTTTAACGGTATCAGAAAGCAGGGAGTGTTGATAGTCTTCTATCCAGCTCTGTCATAGTGTTTTTAGTAAGAGCAATGTGTGGACCATCTCATATGCATCCAATGAGGCTTGCTAACATGGGCTTGTTTTTTTAGGAAAGGATAAGACATGCAGCAGACTTATTTGAACATATCTGTTTTTAAGAGTGTATTCAGTCACTCTGGGCTCCATTCATACAGGCCTGGGCCTTGTTTACTGCTGATAACCCATCTTATCACAGCACAATGGATGTGGCCGCCTGTTTCTCACTGGAGATAAACAAAGAAAGACTATCCCTCTATTTCTCTCTTCTACCGCTCTTCCTTTTCTTCTGTACATTTATTCTGTCGATGTGGCTCTCCTCTCTCCTCTCACCACTTACACTATGTTTTCCCTTCCTCTCTTTACCTCTGTTTTTCATTACTCTCTAATTACACGTCGTGTTCATGGGGAGTGCCGTGTTCATTTCGCCGCTGGCAAATTTGTTGGCTAGTTTTTTCATTAATTAAATAAAGGGAGGATATGTGGAAAGAGAAATAGAGAGCATAAAACAAAAATGGAAAATGCAGAGAGAAGTGTTGTTTAGAATCTGTGAGTTACATTTGAATATAAAAAAATTTGTGGGAAAAATAGTTGACAAGATTTTGTCTGGCTGCAGACATTTGACACCTACAGAAGAACAACTTAAATGTGTATCCGTGACTCATGGGAGTGGAGTTAGATTACTAAGGGCACCAGTTTGATGGAACTGTAACAGTTAACGGTGGGAGGTGATGTTAGAAAGTTTGTCAAAATGTAGAAAATGTCAGCTTTATTGTAATTAGTTAACTGTAAAGAATTTAGAAATTACGAGAAAAACTGTTGGATCGTCTTAGAAATTTGGCTTCTATCTAATGTACATCTCCATCCTCTGCTGCTATGTGAATAATAATTGAGATGAACAGTTGGTGGTGCTGGTCCCATCCAGTACAGAAAACCATTATTAACTAGAAGGTCATTCTCAGAGTTCACAGACCTCCATCTGACCACTGTTGTCTTTCTAAAATTGTAGTAAACCACAAATAAACCACAAAAATGTTTTTGTCAATTGGTGGCACTAGATAGTTTAACCACAGATAACTGAAGAGGGAAGGTCTATTTTATCATTGATGAAAAAGGCTAATTATCTTAAACATTGCTCACATGTATCACTATGAGCCAATGGTATCAGTTGTACAACATCGCCTCATGTTCTCCTGATGTTTATGACAGTTAAACTCGTGGCTCATCGGAACAGATTTCTCAGCCGGCGAGGTAGAGATTAGTATTTAGTGAGTTTGACTACTTTTAACTTTGATTTCAGTGATATAAAGAAGAAAAGACTGTAGAGCTGCCGTTAATGGGCCCGCCTGTCGCAACACCTCAAATGTCTCACAAAAACATAATTTAGTTCACTTTGGACCTTATCAGGTGGAGTTGTAATGTGCTAGTCTATGGATAAGATGTTAAAGATCATCACAGAGGTCATCTGATTGTTATGGAACCAACTGTATTCACAAAGTAAAAGTTTGTTCATGGAACTGAGCTACTTCTCTCATAGAACTCCATTCAAACAGAACAGACTCTGGTCTCCCTTTGAAGACCCAACACCATGACATGTTTACACCAGGAGACCTTAGATCATGTTTGGTTTTACTGACTGTTAACATGATAACCAACGTCTAGGTTCGGATTTGTTAGTTGGTGGCACTGGTTAGTTTCTATATATTTTGTTTAATTTAACAGAGAGTTACCATTTTTAGTTCTAAATTAGCCTGAGGCTCTCCGGTGATAAAGATAGTTCATCCTATACCCATCCCCAACCTTTTCACCAAGTTTTATGAAAACTGGTGCAGTAGTTGTGTTATCCTGCTGACAGCGGCAGTAATAAGGCGTGCAATGAGATGCTGTTTACCATAAACACGTTTCCTCTTTAAAGATGTTTTGGGGCATTTTTCCAATAGAGAAACAGAGGGCAGAGAGACAGGTAATAATACACAACAAAGATCTCCAACCTGAGTTTGTGGACCATTTGCACCTCTGTCGAGTGTAAAAACATTTTTGCAAGATTTCAACCCCTCAATCAATTTTCAAGTTTTTTATGGGCAAATTTAAAATGCTCCTAAAAAAGAGGGTTGGGGGGTGGATTGAAACATGCTTGTTGTAAATTGCTGTGGTGCAGTCTGGTTTCATCAGGGCCCTCTTTTATAGTGTGAAAAGAGATGGCTTTCAAATTGGAACTGATGGATCCACTGGGACAGTCATGGTGTTAGGGGGTTGTGGGCTTCGCTGGTTATCCTGGACATCTCTGGACCAGTCTGATATCTCTGACCACAGAGACTCTGAACGTGGCTGCAGGGGGTCTTTGAAGGCCCCAGCACCTTTTAATGACAGTTTGTGTGTCCTCATCAAGGTCTTGAGTGTCTGTAGTAAAATGAAGAATAGTATTGTGTAATTTCACTGTGGCCAGACTCAGTTGGACAGAATGTATAATAATGACTATTTTGATCACAGATGAAGACAGGCTGAGAAGGGGAACTGAAGTAGACAGTTGGAAATAAGCTGGTTGACAGGGGAAGGTTTGGGAGGCTCTGGGCTGGCTAATAGACCTGCCAAGCTAGGTTAGTGAAATAAAGATGTCACCTTATACATCATATAAGCTGACTGCTCCCCAGAGACAAAGGGTGCGTCTATGTGTGCGTTTGGGTGGAGGAGCATAATGGGCTAACGCTGCAGAGGAGAAGCTATGGAGGGGAGGAGACAGAGGGGAGTGGAGCGCTTCTTTCTCATTAGCAGGGCATCCCATGGGATCCTCTCTAAGGTAGTAATGAATAGGAGTGGAAGGTGGTAATAGAGATGTGGGATGTTGTGGCCATTCAAGTTGTGAATAGGTCAGACTCGACTGGAAGCTTTAGGCCTAATTAGTTTGTAAATATGTTCAAATCAATCAGTGGCAGGGGGAGTCCGTTGTTCTCTTTCAGCCCAGCAGATACTGGATATAACAAAAATAACAGTTTAGAAAGTAAGTGAACGGCGGAGGTGGGAAGTAAGGAAATACAGACGCTTTGGTACCGTACTTAAAGCAGCTGGAGTCGAAATCAGGGGAAAAAATGGAATTTGATAATACCTTCCTCTCTAGTCCAAATCAAAAGATGAATTGCGCATTAGTCCACTCACAAAATTGCAGTGTGATACAAAACTAACCAGACCAACTGTATACAATGTAACAAAAACTTTAACCTTCCAGAGTCCAGAGAAAAAGGTTGACTTGTTTCCTCTCAGACCACTTGAATTACAATATACTGAAAGGGAATTATGGAATTTTTGCTATCACTCACTGCAGCTTTAAGCAGAGTTTCTGTACTTTACTGTACTTGAATATTTATTTTTTACTTGTCCTCTCATTGTAGTCTTGTCTTGTATTCATTCTGGAATAGGGGTAAAAGTTAAGAGAGACGTTGTTGATGACAGAATATCATGCGCACGGGCACACAAAAAGTTGTAAGTTTGCCAGATATAGAAACTATAGCTAATCAGTTACAAAAATGAACAACACCAACAAGTATATAAGTATATATAAGAAGTTATAATGTGTGCTGGACTGCTTCTGTCTCATTACTACACATACCGTATTTCCACAAATAAAAACTGGGACTCAATTAAAAGCCAGGTAAAAAATTATTTGGATAAACTTCTGGTGTCTGTCATGTAATGTGCTGCCAGTTAAGAACAATGTTCACTTCTACAAGTAATTTAATACATTCAACAATGTAATCCAGCTATGTGTCTTACTTTTTCAGCTAAAATGTCATTTGCAGACACTTACCAGTGAAACGTTTACACAATAAAGCTCTGTTAGGCAATGAATAGATTCTATCCAGTGAAACTCTAGAGGGTTTTTATTTTGTAACGTTAAAGGAAGTTTAGCATTTGTAGGAAAGCACATTGCAGTACTTTTAACATTGTAAACTGGAGCGGATGAGAGGTTTTGCACCATTTCTACTTATTAAACAGAGGAAATTATAAATAAACTCCTGACTCTAATACAAGACTCCTGGTGCCTCCTGCAGCTGAGAGAAATAAAGGCCTGGAAATACGGTATAACTCAGTACAACAATACAGGCCTAGACACACTCAAGTCACAACACACACACTGTCAACAAAAACGGTGGGCGGACAGCATACCCCCATGTCCCCCGCCCACTGAACCCCTGTACAAAGGCATGTCTGATACGAGTATCATGGTCTCCAAGAGACATTTTTCAGCTCAATACACTAACTATACCACAAACTCAACATTGTGAGAAGAAAAAGCCCTGAAATTGTTTTCCAACTTAATGACCAGGCAGAATGTCTTTTCACAGTAGCCTCAGACACATACAGACATACATTTACAACAAAAAGTCAACATTTTGGTACAGAAAGTTTTTTGAAACAAGGGCAGCAGACATTCTGGGCTGGAAAATAGCCTTTTTGTAAAGCAGTCTGTCATGTCATGGGGACCAGATCCCAACAAACCAAATGTCGAGCAACGAGCATGTTTGTATGGGACAATGTTGGACATGTAACCAGTGCTGAGACATAGATTTCCATTTTGTTTTAATGCCTTTGTAAATTATATGATTGACACAATTAACAGAAAGAAGAAGAAAGGTGTATTTGTACAATTAAACTATTATTAGACTTATACGTCAGTGGAGGCGTAAAGTTAACAATAGACAATAATATTATTAATCGCAATTACAGTTAATCGTCAACTCGAACTTCAATCTCTGCATCTGTGTGTATTAGTGTCTGGAAGATGACTGTGTGTTTATGCCTTTGTGTATAATATGCTGATTAGCTTAAGTGTTTCTCTCATGCACTCCTTTAAGGAAATGTCTTCTCATAATGCAGACGCTAGTGACTCCTAAAAGACATTTTCTATTTCACTCTAAAATATAGAGTGAAGTAATCTACTTCCTGTGTGTGTGTGTGTGTGTGTGTGTGTGTGTGTGTGTGTGTGTGTGTGTAGTCAGGTGGAGAGTTATATTAACTTGTCAGGAGAGACAGCAGAGACATGTCTAAAGGCTTTCTCACCTCCTTGTGTTCTCCTCTCCTCTTTCCTCCCTCTTCTTCACTTCCTCCTCCTCTCATTCTGTTTCTCCTCTCTCTCCGTGTGTGTGTGTGTGTGTGTGATGGTTAACCTGCCCCTCCCCTCTCTGCCATACACCTGACTTATGGCTGTGCAGTAATAATTTGCCAGACCTTGGCAGGCTGAGTGTACATTAGCATATAAATAGCAGATGCACTGAGTGCCCATCTCAGTCGACTACATTTAATTTTTGGTTTATAAGATTGAATGGGTTTTTAAACGCAGCGCCATCAAACTTGCCAAGAGACAAATGAAGTCAGGGGAGCAGTTGTCCGAGGCGGCGCCCTCACATCATTTTTATAAAGGATAAGAGTCTTATTTAAGGGGGAGGTGATGAGGAGGGGGGAGGCTATAGAAGCTGAATAAGCAAGACACCTGTGGAAGCAGCAGCATGCTTTAGTTTCTAATCCTATTCTGACATTGATTTTTATTCTTCACGGCTGTTAAAAGTATACCGTATGGCCAAAAGTATGGAGACGTGCAGGGTTCCCTTATGCTTTGTTCAGACCAAACACAAAGCCAATTCAAAGGCGCACATAAATCTTGCAAATACGGCCACTGAAGTATTTTGTAAGATCCAGTCCACTGCTTTTACTCTGTCTCTGCTCATCATAGTATTTGAATCTCACAGCTCCAGGTGAACACAGACATAATCTAATGGACATTAACTAAAATCTTGTGCATGTTCTGTCATAAAGTAAGATACAGTTCATTTTGTGTTTTGTCCCATTATGTTTACAGTTCAGTTTCACATACAGTATTATTTACCATTATGTTAAGATTAGCGACATTGTACAACTGTGAGTAAAGCAGGTTACCACGTTGATGATGATCCCGATGTTATCCACAGATGGGTGTATGCATGGAGGGATGATGTGCGTGTTGTTGAAAAGAAAACTGACTCCTTATCTTTATAATAATGGTCACCACTCCCCACAGTAACGTAAAATTCACGTTTTTTGCATCTTTGTATGTAATTACACAGCAACAAGAAATTCACTGTGCTTTTGGTCTTGACACACAGCTAGTGCAGTGGTCTGGGTTTAATTCCAGCCTTGGCCATTTGCTGCATTTCAATCCCCCTCTCTTTCTATCCTGACTGACCTGTTTATCTCTAATGTCAGTCTAATAATAAAGGCTGAGACTTTATTGAAAAAATACAAAAATGTATTTGTATAGAGACACCCGACTGTCCTCACTCTTCTGTTGGCTGGTGTTGGGCTGGTGTAGTTCCTTGACACCATATTGGTGAAACTGTTTCTTTAAGGGCCTGGCTTTATACATTAAAGCTACTAACCCATAGGTTAGTGCAACGTCTATGAACAACACTCGCTGTAAAATACTGGTAAATTACACTGGTAAACGGGTCAATTAAAATGAATGCTAGCGGAGGAGAAGAGTTTTGACAGCGGTTATTCATTTTTGTAATGACGCGACCTGTACGATCCCTCTAAACAGCAGACCATATGAAAAATTAAGATCGATCAGATCTAAGATGGTGAGATTCCCCAGCCTTAGTGAATAGTGTCAAGATAAGCTCAGTGTTAGAGGAGAAAGGCAGCGTTACTTTGTGCGATCTGTAAAGCTCAAATTGGTACTGATGACTTTAGTTAATTTAAGTAAATTATCAATATGTTCTACTATTTAGCTGTAAAAAAATATAAGTTGGACCAATTTATATTTTTATGAGCTGTTATTTTCCCTAAAAGTCAGTCATTCCGGTGGAGAGTTTTGGCCATCGGCCACCACCGGCACCAACTTCTGCTGATACTGCAAGTTTGTCGATTAATCGGTCTATCTCTAATTTGAAGACGTCACCTCGGATTAAGGAAACTTTCAATTTGCATATGTACTCCTTAATAACATTCTTAATGCTAATGACTTGTCAGAGAAAAATAACTCAAAAATAACACTAGTGATACGTTCCAGCCCTAACCCAGTCCCATAAGGCCCTGCATACGGTATGGTAACATATGGCCCTGATATCAGCGTCCACCTCCAACACATCTCTTCTGTATTTAGTTGTTATATAACTATTATTTTTCTTCCTTACCTATTTTCCCTTTAGGAGCCTCCTTTATTTTATGTTTGAGTAAGCATTGCCATTACAGTAACATATAGCCCTGCTTTACTTAAACAACTTTTTTTTTATTTATTCTGCTCTTTTCAGGACCTATTTTTATTTCTATTGCAACCGGTTTTTAATGTTAAAGTTGCAGGTATTTGTTTTGTCTTTTTCCTATTACAGTGACACATGGCCCTGCTTTACTTAAACCATCACTTCTAATTTGTCTGCTAAATCTTGAGTTTCAGTTAAAGAAGCAGTTTTTATCTTCTCTGAGGGAACTCTGCGTTACTGTGTGACCCCCC
>JAPQRN010000781.1:0-15188 GCA_037367275.1 Coranthus polyacanthus | reverse complement strand
ACCGGGACAGCACCCACTGAATGGCAGTTCAGTGTGTGCTGTCCCGGTTCCTCTGTTCAGTGGGTATTCAGTGGGTGCTGCCATTTTGAAGCCAGTAGTTTGCGATTTGGCTGTTACCATGTTGGGTTTTTGGAGCTACATGTCACCAGTTTTGGACAAAAGGGGCAGAGCTGCAGGAGAGTGAAGCGTTAGAGCTGTCTTTGAGGGGTCATGGGTGAATTAACGCTAAGTCATTTGGCTGTCCTGTTAATGCAACCTATTATCCACAACTACAGTCAAACTGTCTGTCTGGAAAAAATGTCTTTTATATATATTTGAAATAAACAGAAGTTTTGAAAGTCCAGCTTGATAGACAAGTGAGCTGTCAACCAAAGCCCAGTGTGGCAGACATTAAAGTCTTTTATTTGACCTGAGATCTTATTAACCAAGCAAAAATTTAAAGATGGGCCACCACATCACTAATTACTGTAAAGGTTCCAAATAAAACAAATGAGACTGGAATGACTCCTTCCGGAATGACTACTAAGTGAAAATTATTCACTTAGTATTTTTAGAGAGAAGTTCAATCTAAGTCTCAGGGACCCAGGGCTTTTTGGAGCCAACGCCAGCAGCCATTAGTGGTATAAACTTAAAGATACTTCTGCATTGGCTTAATTTTGGACCCAAGGTCCTTGCCCCTTGAGTTTGACTCAGCAGGTGAGCGAGTTGTCAATCAAAGCCCAACACAGCAGACATCAAAGTCTTCTATTAGCCTTAAAATCTTATTACTTATTAGAAGTTACAAATAAAACAAATGAGAACAGAATGACTCCTGGAAAAAATGTAATGTCTTAGTATTTTTAGAGAGAAATTTAGTTTTAAGTCTTTAGGAGCCATGCCTTTTTGGAGCTAGCATCAATGGTATTACACTTTAAAATACTTATGCATTGGCTTTGCTTTTAAGATTTTAAGACAGTTTTGCGCACTGGATCAAGCAAGCTATACTTTAGTTGGACTCATGCACTGAACTGTAGGCAGGAATAATCAGTAGGGTGCAGTATCAGTCTTCAGTATTGCTGAAAACTTCAATGTCTTGTATGTTCAGAAATTACTGAACCTCACTGAAATATGAAAGTATATAGCTGTGCCCTTTTTGGCAAGAAGTATGTTCTGTAGTATGTAGTGAAGCTTTACTTATCTGTGTGAATGGCATGACCAAAGACTGATGACAAAATATGTTGTCAGTATGTTGGGAAACCATCTTTGAGTTGCCATCATCTGTGGTTTGAATTATTTGATCTTCATTAGGGGCTGACCCTCACTTCTAGGGCAAGTGTGTGGCTCAAAAGCCTACCTTTCCTGGAGATTGTTCTTTCATGTGTTTTTTAACATCTATGCTATCTTTGGGCCTCACACCAGATCAGGCATAATGTGGGCCAGTATTGTGGCCAATGAAAGAGAGGAAGAAGGGGCAGAAGGCGCTACAACTTTTAGGTGTTGGTGAATGGACATATGTACAGCACTCTCATTTCAAATACATGCTGCCCTTGCTTTTATTCTGTACACCAACAGCTGCAGAACGTCTTGTAAAGGCAGTTATCTTGAAAAATTCTCTGACAACACTCTGTTGTCTCTTCTTCAGTGTCTGATCATGGTTGTGTAATAGGAATTAATAATTGATTTTAGGCAGAACAAGGATGAACTGACGGGAAGTGTTATATGTGATAGAAACCAGAATTCCACTTGTGAGATACGTCTATAAGGCAAAGTAAACTCTCAAATATGTGTCCTTCATCTAGGAAAGGTGATGACTCCCTGTTTGTCTTATCAGCGTGAGAACAGTACAGCTTGTATAAAACTTCAACTCCTTTTCTTCTCTGTACCAGAATCTTCCCAGACAATACTCTGTACATGTAATGATTGAATACTGATACTGATTGAAGTACACAAAATCAAAGTCTGGTTCTTTCATTCAGATTTCTACCACATTATACATGGAGAGAATGTTCAGATTGTTTGTTGACACAAGCAGGTATCTGGGAAAAGAGTTGTATTGTAGAGTATTGACAAAAAAGAATTGATCTAATGGGGAAACAACACGGCTGAGTGTGAAGGTACCATCGATGTGAAAGTATACATTGGAATTTTAGAGAGAGACATATGCTGCCGTATTTTGTTGGGGTTAGTGTTCTTTTCAAGGACTAATATAACATAATATTTGAAGCCACCAACCTTCAGAGTATGACTATTCATTTAGAACACTAGATTGGTCCATCAGCATGTTAAGGTATATGGTTTTGGTTTTATTCATATAAAGCATTTTGCATTCAATACATTGAGCAAATGCCTAAATATAGCTATGTATCAATAACATATTACTTCATCTCAGGAAATACAATTTTTACCATAACAATTAACAAGCTATCCTGTAGTGAAACAAATGCCCTTCTTTTGAAAGCCCAAGATAATATAATATAATGTATGTGTTCGCATCTCTTGCAGCTTGTAGTGGTTGTTGTCATAGCTACCATGCCAGTTATACTTTAGCATTAAGTCAAGTCTAAAACATTTATCACAAAGTGTGATGAATATCCAGCAAAAAGTAAACAGTCAAGCTAAAATGTTTATTAAGGCACTTCCTCTTCAGGTATATCTTTCAGGTGCTCCAGGTTCTCTTTAGTAAGGTACAGCATGCATCAATAACATCTGAAAAAGGAGGGCATAAAAGTTGAGAAAGTGGACAAGTCAAATAATAGCACAAACCTGCATTTTCAAGCAGCCCATGCTTCAAAGTGTATAGGTTTTAACTGGAGAAATATGTTCTTATCAGTTTATCTTGTTGGTCAACCTCTCACCATGGTATAACAGTGTACCAAACATCAACAAGGCAAAGATAGATGTATTCAACATCGGTGTTTTCACTGACAGGGATAGGTTTCCACTACTTAGTTTTGCAAAAACACACTGAATTGTTTTTATAAACTGTCAGTTCTTAAATAAGATAATTTCATAGCTGTGCTTGCATTTAACATGATGCAAACAGGAATCATGTAAGATTTTTTATGTTAAATCCTGAGGGTTGAAGGTCACAGGCTGGTAGAAAGATTGCTACAAACCTTCTATTCCATTGAGTCTGTGTTCACAGAATGACGTAGAGACTCCTTCAACTGAAAAACATGACACATTGCATTTATCAGTAAATCAGTTAGTGTTATACTAAGCATGTAGATTTGATTTTACTTTGTGGACATACTAACAGCCAGTGTGCATATGTAAATATGGTTAACAACTGATCTAATTGGGCCTTAAATACAATCAAAACTGAGACCCTGTTCAGACCTGGCATTAATATCCGTCCTGAGAGATCTGAACACACTCTAATGCCAGCTGTTCAGTTCTAATGCCACATCTGACATATTCAGGATGCACTGAGGACGCATTCAAATCCGATCTCTCAGGACGCATTTGCAGGTGCTCTGGGACACATGTCCAGATTCTCCTAGCAATCTGAACAGGAATGCCTCCTGGAATGGATTGAAGGACTGAATACACAGCCCCCATGCTCTATATAGTCAAGTATTATGAAGACATTTGAAATTTTCAGCCACAAAGCCCATAAGATGTATTATGATTGCTTCATATGTGTGGTCCTGCCTGAATGACACTCTGACACTTTTTTCTCTGTTAGGAAATAAAATATACACAGATCACACAATACAGTAGAAATTCATAAAGATGTGTTAAGCACTAACTAAAGCATATGTCATGAAGAAAACTGATTAAACAAATAGAATGGTCAAAGCTGTCATATTGATATTACAGGTGTATTGATTGATTCACGATGTCACCTAATGCATTGAGTAACAGGCAAGAACACACTCCACCTTTAAAGCAGCCACCAGTAGCCTTTGAGCAGCACAGTGAATTAAATTTGCAAATAACCATATGAAAGCCAGCCTGTTCAAATTAAAATGAAGGCTATAGATAAGCTTCTTTACTTGCATATCAAGGAGGGAAGTGAGATCCGGTCACAAGTGATCACTCAAGATACATTTGGGGAAGCATTTCAGTGCCAGGTGTGAACAGACTTGAACACTTGAGGTCAAGGGTTGAGGTCTGAACGGAGTTTGATACACTGTACTATTGTGGACTGTGACCAGCAGGACACTAGCTTTCCTGTCTATTACCTGTACCAATTTTAGATTCTAGAAGATTCCAATTTTTAAGAAGCTACAGAGAACAATGGCATAGACTGGACATTGTGTGTAGCTGAAAGCATACTGCGGGATGTGGAAATTATTATAATTCAATGATAAGAAACATTCTTTTTGTGAATATAATTTTTCAGGTTCATTGTCATCAGTTGTTTCTCCTTCTGTCCCTGATGTGATAACACCTGACACCTGATTTTATGTTTTGCATGTTGATATGTGCAGAAATATGAATTTAAATTAAAGATCCCATATGAGCTGTTAAACATACATACATACATACATAATGTGATGCTCTTACTCTCTGTAAGAAGCCCACTATGTCCAGCTTGTCTGCCTTAGCAGGAGAACTCAGGCCTTCACAGAAGCTTGCTGACTGATGAGGAGGTGACTGCCTGGGGGAGTTCACATGCCAGGGGCCCCAGGAAGAGACGTGGCTTCTCTGAGTATCACCTGGCAGGGGCCAGGACAGCAGACAGCACTGAGTGGCAACTGTCCTGTTGTGGGTAGGACTTGATGATGTGGGGATGGCACCAGGAGGAAAGACTCTGAGCTGAGAGCAGAGCAGAGACTGCTCATCCAGAAGCCTGTGCATCTTCTACACCAAGATAAATACATTTAGAACATATACATCAGGTTATGAGGAGGCAGAAGTGGAGTGTGACCTACAACTAAACTAAACTGCCGATATTAACAGACTCATATGAATATTAATGAAGCAGCTGATATAATTACAGGGTATCAAATATATCATTGTATTTTTATCTGTTTACATAAGTCACAGCAAACCAAATATGTAACAGTTGTGTGGGACATGCTACCAATGCTGAGACTTACATTTTGATATAATGTATAATCGACCTTTTTCTTTTTTAATTTCTTGCAAGTACATTTTGTCTCCTCAGATTCATTTGCACTACTTGAAATGTTCTACTCCTGCTGCTGAAAACAAAAAGAATAATGAAGCTTAATAAGAACTCAGACTGCACTTATTCTGTTCATTTTGATTTAAATGTAAATCAAAGTTAATATATATATATCCTTTATTTAACCAACTGAAATCCTCATTGAGATTAAAAATCTCTTTTCCAAGAGTGACCTGACCAAGAGAGCAGCATAGACATTGTTACAACAATAAAGACAGAACAAACAAACACTTCCATATAAATTAATAAATAAAATATCAAAGAAAGAGAACTGAAAAATCCCCCACACAAAGTTTCCATCGAAGTTGATATTTTTAAGACTTTTCAGTTTTATTGTCTAGTTTAAAACATTTGTTAGAAAATTAATCAACAAGTCATGAATTGTATTGCATTACATTAACTACTAGAAATTACATTACTTATTAAACTTTTGACAAGTAACTAGTTAACCTGTAACCTGTTACATTTCATAAGGAACCTTCACAACACTTACACTACTATTCACAACAACAGAATGGAAATTGGAAATTTGAACCATTGTGAATTTTCTGAAAAATTCTGTTAACATTTGTGATACATTTGGATAGAAACTCACATATTCCATTAAAAATCAAAATGCGGGACATTGTCTCATAAACTGCAACACCTGCTCACTGTATTTATGTAGGATGCTAATGACCATAGGCTTTTCACTAATTGTCTCGTCATATACAGCCTTTTTCTTATATTATAGGTGTATACGTATATTATGATTATATTCCATTTCTGCAATTAGATCCCTCTAAGAAACACAAACCTGAAAATCACTGTGGCCCTAGAGAAATGTCAGAAGATGACCCCAGACAGTAGGATTCAAGTCAGTTTTATACCAATCTAATACATACATAGATAGACAAGCAAAGAGTATTTGTAGTGTTTAAAAAGCTGTACATTGACACCTATTACATTTTATGATCAGGTGTTCAATCTAAGGGGCATTTTAGGAGCTTGCCTGTATATGCAAAAATTGTACTTGTACATGTGATAAGTGGCATGAAAATAAGAGCAGTAAAAGAACAAATGAGCAGACTGCTCCCTGCTCTTTAGTGATCCTTCTAGACATGGGGAGTTTCATAGTCCATACACGTATTTAAGTAATGTATTTAAAGAATTCTATTCTGAAATATGTTTTCTATGATGAAATATATGATAAAGCCTACATTGACTTTATATCATATGCCACATAAATAATGAACATGAACAGAGTTGCCAGTGTTTTTGGTGTTGTGGTTAAATATTTGGTGTTAATTTTTCTTTCATTCTGAGATTGTCAGAGAACGTTTGCGACATAATTTTGGTCTGTGGAGATAAATTGCACAATATTTTACAATATACAATATATACAGTATAAACTATTGATCTGATCCCAGATGAACCTCTGTGTAGAGATCACTGTTCAGCACAGCATCATAGAAGGAGACAGCATCTCATTCATCACTTCTTTAGTGTTAAATCTGTTCAGTATTCATTAATGAAATAAAAAAACTGACAATAGACAATGTTTAGTTCATAACCAGGGCCATTTATAGGCATATGACAAGAAGGGGAGTGTTTGAGGTGTGGTTATGTTCCTATCTTCAGATAAGATTATCTCCAATTCACGAGCAGGGACCAAAACCTCAAATTAGTGGAATTACTGTTTATTCGTAACATGTTAGACATAATGGTGATGATGAAGAAGATGGATGAGAGGCTGCGGTTTGGGGAAGGCCTGTTCCAGGGTCTGCTGCAGATGCCAGGCTTAGCTGATTCCCAAAAAAGGCACCCTTTAAAGATGAAATGAAGACTGGGCTTTGCGCAGATCTTGAAGGTTATAACATATGTCGAGCTGCTGCTCCTCCTTTCTTCTTGACAGAGGGTCAAGAAGAAATTTGTGAATTTCTGTATTGCAGGTATTGAGTTAATTACTCGTAAGGACTTAGGTGTGACTTAAGTTTCGAAATTGGACTGCTGGTTTGGTTGGTTTTACTTTGCTTAAGTAAAAATGTCAGGCTCTGAAAGGTAATGGAGATCTGACAGGCATGAGGCATTTGACGCTGGAGAACTTTAATGAGCAATGACAATTGGGAGAGTGTAAAGGAAGAACAGGGAAATTGGTGAGTAATTTGGCAAAGAAAGTGATGCAACTGAGTAAACCTTAAATGGTAGGGATTTTGATTGACAAGGACAGATGGCAAAGGAGATGTAGCTGGCTAGGGTAGGTACTTCAAAAGGTAGGAAAGTTATTTCTGTATCAGGACTGGGTAGTACAATCCCATGCAATCATGATTCCCTAATGTGACATAAGTGGGGGTGGTCCTGCTAACTGAAGATCTCCTGGGTGTCGTAGAGGGTATTTGAGGAAGGGTAAAGATGCAGGTGAAAGGAGGAAAGAAAGAGGGGAGGGAAAGTTAAGGAAGGGGTGGGGTTAAGAAGGAAGATAAAGGCTGGGGTGGGGAAGGCAGAGTCAGGGAGAGAAGACAGATCGGACAAAACTCCCCCAGCTAGATTGGGCTGTAGACTCTACCTCCCCCTACTCCCTCATATCAGGGCCAGAGATAGCCCATCATAGGGGAAGAGAGGGGAGAAGAGGAAAAGAAAGAGAACCTTTGCCTTAGACTTTATATCTCGTTTTGTACTTACCTCGAGTTGCATTTGTATTTCTCATTTGCTTTGATTTATCTTGTGTGTCAGAATTAGTTAAAGGGGATGATCGTGCCATTTGTGGGTCTCCAGAAGGATATCATGGTGGTAAAAGCTTCACTGGGGTCATCAGATGGGCACCCTGCTTCATAGGTTTCTCGATAATAGGCCCACAACACCTCTAGAGGGCTCATCAGCAACATCTGGTGTCCCAGACGTGCCCCCCTTTGCTTTAACTCCTTCCACTCACCCTGTTGCTGTAGTTTTGGGATGCAGTTGCTCGTCTTGAGCCAGCAACTAGCCTGTTTGGCAGTGCTGGAGAGAGTTTTGATGGTTTGCTTTAAGGCTTGTCCTCAGATCCCCATGTCCTTAAATAGCTTGGTGGTTGATTTGGCCACAAAGCCTCTACAGACAACCTCAACTGGGAAGACTCTAATTTTCCAGCCACGTTGCTCAGCATCAACTGCCAACTTGGCATACTTGAGGCTTTTTCATTGTTAGGCCTCCTCTACCACATCCTCCAAGGGAACGGTTATCTCCACAGTGGATCCAGTATGTAGAGAGTGCTAGATGCTATGCTCTTCAAGATTGTGTGTTGTGAAATGCCAATGAGCTCGGTGATGGAGGGATTTGGAAGTCCGATATTGCCTCTGAAAATGGAGGAGGTGGGGTTGGATGTGCTTCTGCATGAGGTGCCAAGTCTCTGAATGTCTTTGTGAATGATGTCCACCATGGCAAAGTTGTCAGAAAGGATGAGGATGGATCTTTTGGACCATTCATGCTCCCATAAGAGTGGAGCAATGATGACCAGGTACATTTTATGGATCACTGAAGATGGTTGATGAAAGTGGAGGTACTGAGTGAACTCAGCAGGCCATTTATTGGAGAACCACCTGCCACGGTAGAGACCCCCAAAACTGGCAGAAGGAGCAGCATCTGTAAAGAATGTCATCTGGGTGGGTCAGTTGGTCATCATAGAAGAAGGTGCCGAGGCAAATAGAATGTGGTACTGATAAAACCTGGTTCTGCCAAAACTAAGGCATAGGTCAAGAAAGTATGTGTCCAGTTCTTGACCACGTACTGGGAAAAAGGAGCACAGGACATCTCTGTTGAGGGAGACAACAAGGCTTTCGTGGCTGTCAGTCACTCTAGGTGGGGCTGGTTGGTTGAGAGTGGGAATAATGAGCTTGGCTAAGTCAATATATTTACCTGTGATTATTTGGTGGCATAAGGTCACGGAGATGGGAGAGGGCTTTGGGATTTGTATGTGGGAGGCAGGCACAGCAATCGCAAATGAAAATGAAACATCATTCAACTGAAGAGGGGGTTGGATGACTGGGAAAGTTGGAGCAGGTGCAGTCAATTGGGCATGATGAGTAGGTTTGTGAAAGAGGTTGAGTCACAACCCTTTTCCACTGAAGCAGTTCCAGGGCTAGTTCAGGGCCAATGCTAGTGCTGGGCTTAGTTGGTTCTTCTTTTGAGTCCTCAAAGAACCAGTTTGCTTTTCCAGTGGCTGAGAGCCAGGTTGTCATTATGTCACTGTTTATGTTTGCAGGTGATGGAAAGAGAGAAGCTAGAACTAGGCTGGATACCTGTAAGTTATAATTTTCTAAATACTACTGTTGTTGGGTCATTAAATGTTTTTTTATGCTGCTGTGCTCACACTCTGAGTTGAAAAGAGTTCAACTTTTTGAACAGCACCGCACTCGTCAATGTCACTTCTTTCACCAACCAATCAAAATAAAGAAGGGGCAGGACTTACGATATCAACACTGTCAACAGTGATGGAGCGCATATGACCTACTCCGTGTTACTGTTAGGTGAGTATTTCTGTAAACAATTAACTTACAACTTACTTCTCTGTGTGGTTCTATGAATACTGACTGCCCTTTCATGTTGATAGTTGAGGAGGCATACTGATTGATAGACTGACAGCAAATCTCTGAAATTGCTGGAGCATATTTTTAATTAGACACTATCGTAAGAAATCAACCACAGATTGGAGGTTTAAACAACCATATTCTCGCCTGAAAAAATCTTGAAACAACTTCCTGTGAGCTAACAGTAGTATTTCAAATATTACTGTATAACCAAAGATTATCTAAAGAGTCTTAAGAATAATATTAATAGCATTCTTTAGATCTAGAATCTATATATTTATTTATATATTTATAACTTACAGTAGCCAGTAATGAACAAGAAGTAATGTGGAAGTGACCTTATTGGTAACCATAGCAACAATAAACGCTTGTCAGAAGTGCTCTTAGGATTGACTTGATCGACTTCTGGTCTGAGTGTATGCTGGCATGTTTGGCTGCCAATACTCACTGGTCAATTTTAATGCTTTTAATGTGTTTTAGTAGCTCACCTGGCTTTACAAACCCATAATGTTGACCTCCAAGTTACATACTTGGTCTGCATTAGTCTGGATTACACTGTCACTACTCCACCATTCCGTACCTGGTCTGCTCCTGTACTTGGCTGTTGAGCTCCTCCTGCTCCTCTGTCACCAGTCAGAGCCTCCACCCGTGCTGTGCCAACACGTGGACATTGCTCACCTGCCTCACCAAAATTACATCCACTGTGGCTCTCGCCAGAACTTCCACATCGACAACTCCAAAGTAATACAGTCCATCTGCTCCTCCCCACATCGCCCCCTGAGAACTACTGCCTGCCACCAGGTTGACTCGCTAGCCGCCCTAGCTAGGTCGGCTAACACTACTGCCAAGTCTGACAACACCACCGTCAACTTTGGGCTTCTCAACATCCGCTCACTCATGAGCAAGGGCCCTTGTCCAGGACTACCTTGTCGACCATAAGTTTGATTTTCTCTGCCTGACAGAGACGTGGCAGCATCTGAATTACTTCTCTCAACTCAACAATGCTACTCCTCCTGGGTTTGTTTACCTTTCCGAACCTATCCAAGGCAATTCCAAAACACTCTTTTCACCCTACCCCCCATCTGTACTCAATAGACACCTGCAACTCCCTCCTTCTGTTTTTCAATGAGAAAATTGAAAAGAACCACCAGCACCTGTGTCCTATTCCCTCTTCTCCCTCCCCCTTGGAATCTCCCCCCTATAGTTTCTCATTCTCCTCTTTTCAACTTCCTGACCCCTCTGCCATCTCTGACCTCATATATAAATCCAAGCCATCCACTTGCCTACTAGATCCCCTCCCCACAGCCTTGGTCATATCCTGCCTCCCTTCACTGCTCCCTCTCATCACTGCTATCATCCACTCCTCACTCACTACTGGTTCAGTTCCTTCATCCTTTAAAACTGCTGCTGTCTCCCCAATCCTCAAAAAACCTGGTTCACATCCCAATAATTTCAATAACCTCCATCCCATCTCCAACCTACCATTCATTTCCAAAATTCTCAAAAACATTGTTGCTTCTCAACTCCACTCCCACTTATCCCTCAACAGCCTGTATGAAGATTTTCAATCTGGTTTCTGCCCCCTCCATAGCACCGAAACAGCCCTCCTGAAAATCACCAACGACCTCCTCATTGCAGCTGATTCTGGTTTACTTTCTATTCTCATTCTCCTTGACCTGAGTGTGGCCTTTGACACAATCTCCCACTCCATTCTCCTCAATAGATTATCTTCCATCTGTATCACTGGCACTCCCCTTGACTGGTTTCAATCTTACCTTTCTGGCCGCATCCAACTCAAATCCTTCCATTCCCAGCCCTCCCCTGTCTCCTCTCGTGTGCCCCAGGGCTCAGTCCTGGGCCTTCCCTCTTCATCATTTACCTCCTCCCCCCTCAGCTGTCTTCCGTAAATACAATATTCTTTTCCACTGCTTCACGGATGACACCCAGCTTTACCTCTCCACCAAACCAAACTCCACCCTCCCTCCCTCCTCCCTGACCAATTGTCTTTCTGAAATAAAAACCTGGTTCAACGCAAACTTTCTCAAACTCAACAGTGATAAAAGAGAAATCCTTTTAGAATTTCACATTATCAAAAGTCAACAGTTTCTCCCACACCATCAACAGCTCCTCAGCTTGCCCCTCCCCTCAGGTCAAGAGGGTCATCCTCGATGGCTCTCTCTCCTATCATTCTCATATCAATACCATCACCCAGTCTGCTTACTTCCATCTTCGCAACATCAATCGTCTCCGCCCTTCGCTCACCCCCCACACCACCTCTATTCTTGTGCACAGCTTTGTCACTTCCTGTCTAGATTACTGTAACTCCCTACTCATTGGTCTCCCTCAGAAATCCCTCCACAAGCTCCAGTTGGTCCAGAATTCAGCTGCTCGCATGATCTCCAAAACCCCCTCCTTCCATCACATCTCCCCTGTTCTGCAACTCCACTGGCTCCCGGTCAAATTTCACATCGATTTCAAAGTCCTCCTTCATACTTTCAAAGCCGTCCATAACCTCGCCCCTCCTTATCTGTCTGACCTCCTTCACATTGTTACCCCTTCCTGCTCCCTCAGATCCTCCTTCTCTGTCCATCTCGCTGTCCCTCCTGCCTGACTCACCTCCATGGGGAGCAGAGCCTTCAGCCACTCTGCTCACAAACTCTGGAACTCATTCCCACCTGCCATCAGAAACATTGACTCCCCCCCTCAGTTCAAATCCGCTCTCAAAACTCACCTTTTCAAACTAGCATATTCCTTGTAATTGCCATGGTCTTATGATTTTGTTCATTGTGTTTGTTTCTGTTGTGTTTTTTGATACTGTGTTTTTAACTACCTCTGTAAAGTGTCCTTGAGTGACCTGAAAGGCGCTTTTAAATTAAACGTATTATTATTATTATAATTATTATCTGAAAATTAGGTCGTGGGCATGTCCAGTGCAAAAAATGCTGACCGTGGACACAAGCCCTAACTGCATTACTTTTTTGAAGTAAACTGTCATAACAACATATAAAACCATCATCTAACTTCCAAAGTTAGAGAGGCATTATTATAAGGTATATAATTACATCTGGTATTTAACCACAAAAGACACATCAGAGCCAGCGGCATATTTCAAATGGCCTTGATGAGAACTGCTGTTCTCGCTGCAGTAACATAAGCTGTAGCCGCCTGGCATTAGTGTGCCAACTGTCGGTGAGGCATGGCTAGCTGTCAATATAACCAAGTGATCAACACTGTTGGTGCCACACTGAGAACAGCACTATGTGGTAAGTCCTTGTTATATGTATGTTGTGTTAGGATAGACAGTTCTGCACAAACACTTGATGCTGCAACTTCATGTCTATACTGCAGTGCTTGTTTTCTTCTTGTTTAGGTTATATTAGACAGGATACACACTGCGCTAGCTGCCTTTTTTTAATATATGGCAGTTACACAGTGTTCTACACATGATGTACAGTGATGTAACATATAATTGGTGAGTGGTCTCTAGCGCCACCTATTGCCAACAGGATGTAAGGCTAATGGCACAAACATTGACCGATAGACCCTTGCACAGTGTGTTATACACATGATATGCAGTGAAGTGACTTACAGTTGGTGGGTCTTCTCTTGCGCTGCATCGCGGACAGTGGAAATGACATTTACGTAAAATTTGCTATGTCCTCAACAATGTCGGACCCGATGACACCTACATGCCCACGGTGGTAGGCGAGTGGGGGCACAGTGGTAAAGCCTCTCAACTGCAGCCCACCCCGACTTGCATGGGGGTGCTTTGGTAAAGCCCCTTGATCATGGCCTTCCCCGACTTGCATATTCGCGACTGTATATTCTTTTAACCATTTTTAAAACACGTTTTAATTGTTTTATTATCTTCTGTAATGAATTTACGTACTCTGTACTTGCTTTTATTTTTAATATTTTTATTTTTTATTGTTTATGCACTTTGTTTCCTTCTAAATGCTCCTTTCATTAATGTAAAGCACATGCCTTTGTGTATGAAATGCACTATATAAAAAAAACGTGCCTTGCCTTGTCAACAACAGATGATTTGTGCACTGGAATTGGCGAGATATGGCTGTTTGATGAATCACATGTGAACACTGTCATAAGATAATTTCTGCGCACGAATCTGCGCTGGTTTCTATGATAGATTGATTGGGCCATTGTCTTTAGATATGGGAGGGTCACACTTTAGTCTTGTCAAAGTCTTCTAGTGTACGGCTGGAGATTTACATTAGCTATATACCGAATAGCCATGTGGTGATTTCCTTCATAGTCCATTAAACTACAGTCCCTTTGTAAAACACAGATATGGAGCGGACTTAACAATGGTGTAATGGGCTGAATGGGACAGAACTTTGTTAACTGTGATATTTGGAGCAGGTCCATTATCTGCTTTATGTTCATCTTGTTCCTGAAAGTGCCTGTTTCTCACTACATGATTTGGCAACCCAGAGAAAATTAACCAATCACACAAGGACAACAAAATAACAACACTAAACTGCCAATGAAAGTGGGAGGGCCAAATCTTTAATCCTGCAATGACAGTACAGCCTCATGTCACCTGCTCAACAAAACTTTCTTGACCTACATATAATTAGATTCTGAACTGCTGTTTTAAAGTAGTAGAAATTTTAACCAATAAACAATAACTAAACTTAACAATACTTGTATGTGTGTTATTTTAAGCTAAAATTGATTTATGGAGATTGTAACCAAAATAATACAAAACACCAAACAAACCTGGGACAGTTGTACGTCTGTAAAATTACTGAAAAAGGAACAAAACCAAATACATTTGGGGACAAATGCGATGCATTTTTCAGGGCTTTCAGGGCTTTACATTAACACCCGCCAACCCACCAAAAGCTGGTGGACTTGTTTCTGAACTGCTGTTTTGAAGCCAGTAGTACTGTTGCCATGTTGACTTTTCAGAGCTAGAAGTGACCATATTTAGTCAAAAGGGGCGGTGCTGTGGGAGTGGAAGGGGACAGGGCCATCTGCGAGGGGTCATGAGTGAGCTAATGCTAAACTCTAGCTTACTGACTCTGTCAAACTTCATCAAACACTGCATAACAGTAATTTTCCGTCTTTTTAGTGTAACATATTAACCACAACTGCAGTTGTGCAGAGCAAGCTGTCATACACACCTGTCAATCAAAGTCTGACACAGCAGATGTCAAAACCTTTTATTCAACCTGAGATCTTAGTAACATGGCAATAATTTAAAAATGGACCACCAGAACACTTATTAGAGGTTCCAAGTAAAAAAAAAAATGAGACCAAAATGACCCCTGGAAAAAAAAATTACTGATTTAGATCAAACTTCATACGGTTATGCGATCATACTAAGGGAAACACGGCTTTTTGGAGCCAACCCAAAAATGATGTTCTCTGGCATCCAGTGCATCTGTGAGGAACCTGGGAGTTGTGCTTGACCAGGACTTATCATTTAAGACACATATTAAACTAATATCTAGGACAGCCTTCTTTCATCTGCGTAATATCGCCAAAATTAGGAGCATCCTATCCCA
>JAPQRN010000779.1:0-15206 GCA_037367275.1 Coranthus polyacanthus | reverse complement strand
TACAGGTCCAAGATTCAAAATATTATAATGATAAAATTTGATTGATTGATTGATTGATTGATTGATTGATTGATTGAATTGATTCGTGGATTATCAGACAACACAAAATCCAAAGGATAACATGTAAACACTTATTTCCAACATTGTCCTCAGATGTTAAAAGACAGATACAACAGAAGACATTCATAACAAAAAAACAAACAAACAATCCTGAACATCCCCTATATATCTCCATTATAAAAGCAACATAAAATAACCAAACACAAAACAAAAGCCACATTAAAAATACCATTATAACCATTCACCATTTACCCTGCTCCATAAGAAGGTCCTAACCTGACTGGCTACACTATTCACTCGAGGAACTAGACATGAACGCACACTAGCCCTGGTATGGGAGGGAGGAGCAAACCCAATGATAATATTGTACATGTGATGTAACTTCTGGTGTTGTACTGGCAGCAGTCCTACCCTTCTGAATTCATCACTACCAACATGAGTTTGAGCGCATGCATTTAATAAATTTTATTAAATTTGGTTTGGTAAATTTGGTTTTACCCAAATGTATTGAGAGCGTATTGTCTATGAGCCACTCACTGACACCCTTCTAACTCATTACTAAGAGTATTTTTTATTTCCCTAACATCATTACCAGATACCAGCAATGCAGAATCATCAGCATACAAAAGGAGTTTACATTTAAGAGCTGCTGACATATCATTTATATACAAAAGAAATAAAAAGAGGCCCTAAAATAGAGCCTTGTGGCACCCCACATGTAGCACTCTGAGGATCTGAAATTAGCCCTTGTAGATCACAGCCTTGAGTTCTCCCTGTAAGGTAAGAAGTAAACCACTGTACAGGACTGTACACCTCTGCACATGAATAAGACAGGTTTCATTAGAACGTGCAGCTCTAAAGCCGGACTGAAACTCATACAACAGATTTTGATTGACTAAATACTCCTCAACCTGCTCAAACACAAGACGTTCTATAACCATAGAAATAGTTGATAAAATAGACACTGGTCTATAGTTCCCAACTTCTGTTTTACTGTTTTTCTTATGTAAGGGAACAACCCTCGCCCTTTTCATTTCATCTGGAAATTTCCCCTGACTTATAGATAAATTAACTATATGAGCAATTACACTAGAAATTACAACTGCACTATTTTTCGGAAATCTGGCTGGAATGAGATCCACGGCAGTCAATTTGTTTGTGGATAATGCAGATAAACAAGTCTTTACCCTTTTCACTGAAACAGGACGTATCTCAAACCCTTCACAGACAACATTTTTGTCTGTATAAAAGGAAGTTACAAAGGAAGTCACAAAGGGCAGGCCATACCTTCCACTTATTAAAAAAAAAATTATTAAAATGACTGCTAACTATCAGTTTGTCAAGAAAAATCTCATCCTCAATGACTAGGCCAATGTTTCCAGAATTTGACTGGGTTTTTCTTGAGGAGCACATTTCATTAAGCACTTTCCATAGCTTTTTGGGTTCATGTGAATTTTCCGCAATAGCCTGCGCATAAAATTGGGACTTTGATTTTGCTATCTTATATCCGACTTGATTTCTTAAATGAATATATTAATTATAATCATTAGGCAGTTGTAAATTCTTAAACTTTTTTTCTCATATATTCTTTATTCTGTCATTATAATTTTTCATGACTTTGTCAGTTTGTTACTAATTACTTCATATCATTATTTTCTGTTTCTGTTGTAATTTCTACTTTTAAAACAAACAATGGATTGGGGTCTAATGGCACATTTCAGCTGACTATCAACTCAACTCACCTCAACTTTACTCGACTTGGCTCAGTTTTGGTGCCAGCACACAGCATTTCCACTGCAGGTATAGTACCCGTCCGATGTGGCTGGTTGTCATAGTGACACAATATATACACATTAACATACCATGATGTCATCTTCGGTGCAACTCTTCAAGTGCACCAAACATACCAACCAAAACAACAAAATAACCAAAAAATTAACAAAATTGAATCAACAATATTGCCTTGGTTTAAAAGGATGTTTTAGGACTTTTCATCTTTATTTTTTTTTAGTTACAAAATTAATCAAAAAGTAATGAAATGTATTAAGTGACATTATGCTGATGAAATCACTAAAATAGTTCCATGACTTATTCCATGTTTCACAGAGTAACTAGTTACTCTCTAACCTCTTCCATTTCAAAAGGAACTTTCACAAACACCGACACTAATATTCACACAACACCAGTGGATGGAAACATGTAGAAATGTACATCTTCTTTTGCAACTCTTCTGTTTGGATGTAAACCTGACTGTAATCTGTTTAAACTCATGTATTCACTTTAAAATCTAAATGTGGGACTCAATATGTGAGACAAAGGGGGGAAATTTCAACCCAATCCAATGACAAAACAGTTGGTGAGATTGACATTTAGCCCCCATGTACAAACTTAGTTAAAATAAACTGTTTGGAGTAGATCTTTAGGATTTTGCAAGCTCCTATGAACTTTGGTGAAATTTTCACATGATTTTCTTTTTTGGAGAAACTCCATAGACATGAGTGGATGGTATAGGATGACCCCGGGCTCATACAACAAAAATAAATATATGTTCTTTCTACTTCCTACATTTTCAAAACAGGTTCATGGCTTATTCATTATTATCCATTATTTTTAATTTTGCATAATTGTGCACCTTCCCACTGTCATGACCAATGAATCGATGGATCCTTGGTGAATCCATCAGTGAAAATCACATGACAAATGGAACAAGATGACAAGAATTGACTGTAGATCAGTTAAAAAAAGAAAAAATCAAGTTCTGGTGCATTTTAAACACACACGTGCGACACTGAAAACTGATTTAAACATTGGAGTGAAATTCATTATTTTTTGTTCAGTTCACTTTACACACGAACAGCCTCTAGAAATGTCCTTCAAAGACCAACTGACGACTTTTATACTTTGAGGACATTTCAGAGCCTGGACTTTTACTGCAGTAAACAAGCTGAATCTGAACCTCTGCTGGAGGAAACTGTGTGTGGACTGTCGCCACCTCTGTACAACATGGAATAATGCACAAGGAGATATTGAAAATGAGCATTTATTACCAACCTGTACAGTCCTCTTATGTTCCAGTAGAATCAGATATATTAGTTACCAACATTTGTCAGAATTAAAATACATAGTAAAGTCTCTAGTGTAATGCACACTTCTGACACTGGATGGCCCTCTAATAAAACCTGGGAATCTACAGGGATGGCTGCTGTGTTCTGTTCCATGACAAAAATGAGTATGAAGTGTATGAAACATTCAGAAATGAGAGGCTGTCCTGAGTCTCACTGTTGTTCCAGTGGCTGCTCCTCATCTGCCTCTTTGACCTGCTCTGGCTGACCCTCCCCCTCACCCTCAGCTTGGCCTTCCTCTTGTGAATCGTCAGTTGCTGTGGCGTCCACCACACTGATGCCACTGACAGTCTGTGTGATGGTGCCCTGCGTCGCAGCCAGGCCCTGCAGTGCGGCCGGCAGTGTCACCAGCTGGAACTGAGGCCCCACCACTTTAACAAAAGCCGTCGAGGCCGCTGAGCTGCCACCAGCCGTGCCATCCTGACCCACCGCCGACAGCACGGTCAGGTTGGAACCGTCAGCCGCCAGCTCCGAGCCTCCGAGAGGGGAGGTCAGGAGGGTGTAGCTGCCCAGGTTGGCACCGGCCGGGCCCCCCGCCACCGTCAGCACTTTGCCAAGTGGCAGTCCACTCAGCTGGTTGAGAGGCAGCGTGATCTGAGTGGGAGCGGCGTTGACCGAGGCGGGACCGGAAACGGCGCGGGTCAGCCGGGGCCGCTTGGGGGCTGGAGGTGCGGGGACCGGGGTGAGGGTCATCAGGACGTTGTTGAGGTGCTGGGATTTGCTCTTCAGCTCCTTGGCTCGTTTCCGGTGCTCATCACACTGCTGCTCCAGAGCTGAAGAAGAAAGCAGCTCATCAGGACCATCAGGGTCGACACGGATCTCTCACTCTCACTCTCACACACTCTCACACACACACACACACACTCTCACTCACACACACACACACACACACACACACACCTTTAGAAAACCTTCTGAACCACATTTAAGTTAAGGACAAAACATATTTTTCTTATTCAAGTATTGCAGGTAAAGCAAAAGGTCAGCAGTTTATATGTTCCAGTGCAGATTGAGGTTTTATGTAGAAATATGATTAATACAGTGAGCAGGTGAGTCGTTTTACTTCATACTATGTGACAAAATAAAAGGACAGTGTTAGTCTCAGTGGTGAGTGGTTAAAACCATGGAGTATCAGAAATGTGGAGTACTGGTCTAGCTTTGACAAAAAGAACTTAAAAGATGGATTGGATAAATGGATACATTTCTGTGGAACTTAAGACCTCACAAAAAATACATAAAATGTAAACTATTTAATGGCTTCTAAGGCCTAATATTTATACTTTATTGAATTTAAGCCTTTAAGAGGTTACAGTCACACTGTGTAAGACTATGACTATGTGAAACAGCTACAGAACAGTAACAAGTATCAAAGTAGAATCAGTGCGCGGTGGTTGTTTGCCTCTGAGAACCAGGCCTGCTGTTGCACTTTACATCCACATCTGTCCACACTCACAATACATGTAGTAGTAGAGTGGAATCATTATTCTTATTCCTATCCTTTGTTATTCTCTAAATGCTGGTGTCAGTCTTTAGAGAAAACCCAGCTGTGCCTGGGGCTAGGTTGTATTCTCTTTCACCAGTAGATGCCAGTGTAGCCTAAGAGATGACAGACTGTACTAGTACCTTATGGCACAAGTCCAACCCTCTTTGTCATGTTTTGGTGTTGGAGCAGCAATACAATTCTACAAGACACCTGGAAGAGCAGTGTTTTCCTTTAAAGTAGAACATAACACTGAGTATGTGCTGAGTTTACTATGGTCCCACACAGGACCACTAACAGAACTTCAATGACTGTTTCACCACCTGGAAGTACATGAACAGATGTGGACTTTGGTTCATTATTATATGAAAATTAAACAGCAATATTTTTCTTTCTCTAATTGGTGGTTATTTTCATATTCACTTCACATACTCAGAAAACTATTAAGCTACTGAGCTATGAGCTAAGGATTGCAATAATATAGATCAAAAATTATGGAAATGCTCTCCTTTTAGTCACATAACAACAACAAAAAGCAATTGCAGCTCCTGAGCCTCCATGAAGTGTTTTTAAAATGTTTCTTCAGTATCCTTGTCTAAACCTGACAGGTTTGTCTCTTGTTTTGTTATTTTCATTACAGACAAAATTCAAGGATGTGAACTCATCAGGGATGAAAAATAGGGCTGGGCAATATGGCAAAAATGTTTTATTATGATAGAAATGTTCATATCAATTGATATCAATTCATGATAAATGTCAGATCATTATTTCTTTCCCGTTTAAAGGATGCTTTTTGGTCCTGAGTGAAAGTTGGAGAAACCAGACTGATGATATGTGGTTTTAAATTATTCATAAAAGACATAACAAGATGGAAACACACTGGATTTTGTGATTTTGTTCTTACATTGTTCATTTTCTCTATTTTAATGTTAATGTTCAATGTTATATTAAAATAAATGACTGCGATCCGAGTTATTATTCAACAAGATAAAAAGCAACATAAAATGACAGTTATTTGTTGTTTTAAACTCCTCTTTATGGTCTGAATATGACAACGAGCTGCTGAGCTCCAAGGCAAATTATCAGGACATATTAGAAAATTATATCATGATATGTTATACCTTTATATTTATTTATTTATATTTTCCTTTGCTTAAATAAAGTACAGAATTGTGTTTTTATGTTGGAACCAACTGACAAACTAATTAGCGACTGTCTTACATAGAGACTAGTGAAATGGAAGTTGTCACTTTGTTGCCATGTGATTCCAGTGAGAAACATGTTGTCTGTACTTACAGACTGTTCCTGCAGAGGAGTATGCCGTTGAATAATGGACACAAAAGGGGCATTACACAACACTATGTCACAGTGATGCTAACGTTTGACCTTTTGGATAGAAAAAAAATCACTTCACAATTCCATCCTGTTATATATTTGTGTGAATTTTTGTCATCATTAGCTTTAGAATTCTTGAGTTACGGCCAAAAACATCCTGACCTCTGCCCACCCAAATCTTCTCAGCTCTGAATCAAAGTTTGAGCCAAATTTGAAGAAATTGCCTCAAGGTGTTCCTGAAACATTGCGTTCACAAGATTTGGTTGGACGGATGAGCTGTAAACATGATGCCTGTGGCTCTCGCTGGTGTGGAGCCATACAAACTAACTCTGTGCTGAGTGTGAGTCTGAGCGTGTGCAGTGATGAGTTCACTGACCTGCAAGGCTGCGGGTGTACTGCTCTCTGTAACGGTCCATCTGACTCTTATGACTGGCCAGAACTTTCTTCACCAGGTCCAACATCCCAAAGTTCTGCACAATGTTATTGAGCAAAACAGCATCTGACAAAACAAACCATCCATGTGTTTAATGTGACACTGCCATACTTGAAACAAAGCTGATATGAAGACTATTTTAAAAAATTACAAAAATTAATTAATACATTTCATCAAGCGTTTCTAAGAAAGATGTTTTACAGTTTTGTTAGTGTAATTTATTAAAAACAACTACTGGAGAGCTTTTTGTCAGGAAAAATAAAATCTTTAATTCAATAAACTCAAAAAAGTCTGGTTCGACAGGACAGCGAGCTGTCAATCAATTGACACAGCAGACATCAAAGCCTTCTATTCGCCCCAAAAATCGTATTAATGAGTAACAGTTTACTTACTTACTTAACTTACTAGAGGGTCCAAATAAAACCAATGAGACCAGAATGACTCTTGGAAAAAAATTAAGATTTTGTATTTTTAGAGAGAATTTCAATGTAAGTCTATTTTTTGAGCAGCATCTAGTGGCCATCAATGGTATTTTACACTTTAATAGACCTGAGCACTGCCTTCATTTTGGACTCAAGGTTCTTACCCCTTCATGTTAACACATACAGTTGTGTTTGATAACAGTAATGTCAACTTCACATAATGTACACTTGTACACTAATTAGCACTAGCTGGTCTAATTAGCACGCTACTAGTGCACCATGAAAGAAAATTCTAGAGCACAAGCTCCGCCCAGTCAGTGCTCCAGGCGCTGTCTATCAGTACTGTATAGCATGCCAGTAGGGTTAGCGTGGGCCGATATTATTAAACATGTACACAACACACTTTAAATGACTTTGCAGCAGCCTGAATCTGTGACTTCTCTGCTCACATTGTACGACTCAATCAGCACCGAGACCCCGGCCACTTTGGTCCAGTAACACCTGAACACACTGCTGACCTCACCTGTGTGTGAGGCGACTTCACTGCACTGCTGCTTGCTGAGTTTACCCTCGATGATGGCATCAATATCAGTTTAATTTCTTCACAGATTTAATTTACAAGAAAGCGGTCATATGATTTTCATTAACCCTGGGAGAGTGAGAGTGCACCGGATTTTCTTCATGCCTATTCAGATAAAGTCTTAGCAGACATTGAAATTATAGTGAAAGGTGTCAAGAAAACCTGGGTGTTGACAAAAAGAGACAAAGGCTTTGTGACGTCTGTGAAGCTCAAAGTGACACCACTGACTTTAGTGCTTAATTACTGAATTTCACATAGGGATTAATAAAGTGACATCTGAATGACTCTGCCAAACTGAAAATGCACCTAACTGTGACTCCAAAACAGACTACTGATCTGAACTATGAATTTAGCAATTTAGCAACGGTAGTCATGTATGGAACTCTTGGATAAGGTTGTCTGTGTGGGTCTGACCTTTGACCTGTAGTGGGGGGTCACACACTCTCTCCTGTAGCCCCCTCAGCACATCCTGCAGCTCCTTCTGAAAGTCCTCCACCACCTCGTCCAGCAGCCCTGCCTCCTTCACCCCCCGCCAGAACGTCACCGAGTCCTCTGCAAACACGCACACACATCGTGAGATTCTGGTGTTTTTTTGTCTACCTGTTCTTCTGGTTGATGTGTGTGCAGGCCTCTGACCTCCAATGGCTGTGACCCACTCAGACGTTTCCTCCGTCACCTCAGGAAACGAAGCTGCTGCTCCATTCACTGAAACAGACACAGTGCAAACATTTTGTACATCTGTCTGCTCTCAATCACTATGTTTACAGGGACTCTAATATTCCACTGCTGTTCTGGATTTGATATGCTCAGGTGAACAGAGGATACTTGAATTAGCTCTAGACTAGTGCTACTTCAATAGAGTGACTTACAATGAGCTGACGTGGGCGTGGCAGGAACCAGTTCAGCTGACTGGTCCATGGTGCTAATGGACACTTTGGTTCCCACCAGGTCAATCTTAGTGCTGCGGCAGGTGTTGGAGCACACTTTGGAATGCTGGTAGAAGTCCAGCTCACCTGAGTCCATGATCTTCCTGAGGAATGAAATGTAACAAGGCTTTTAGGAGACGTCAACACCCAACATCACAAACCTTTACTGCCATCATATCTAATGAAACAGCGCCATCCTGAGTAACATTTGTGAACTGAACGCCAGAGGTGGACATGTCCAAACATAGTTACTTCCAGTAGAAGTACAGATAAGACCGTGGAACTGATTCTTGTTTACAGCAGTAAAAGTGAAAAAGTCCAGGTTCTGAAATGTCCTTATTTTCACTTAATTACTGTACTTCATTAGAGTTTTCAGGTATCTGAATTATACTTAAGTATTTACTTTTCTGACGTTTCCTTTTAACACAAATATATGTATTTTCTATTCTTTCTTTCATTCATTCATTCATTGCTTGAGTTTTAATGCATTTGAGTTGTATTTCTTTGTTTTTAAATTACTACAGCCTTCCCAACATCAAAAGCAATTTCAACCTAAATGGATGGAACAATAAGACACTGATGAAAATCACACACATCAAATGTAAGATGAAATCAACGGAAAAAACGCAAGAAGACACGAGAAGATGAAAATGTTAAAGATGAAGCGAAACAAAGTGAGATGAGAGGAAACAATGAAACAAGATGTAAACAAGATGAAAAAGACATAAAGAGACAAAAATGACATAAAAGACGTAAACAATGTGAAAGAACATGCGAGACGTAACAAAAAGAAGACAATGTAAGACATGTTATGACGGAAATAACGCTAAAAACAAAAGATGAAAACAACATTAAACATAAAATGAAAATTACAGATTCAATATGGCAAAAATGACATAAAAGATGAAAATAGAGACAAAAAAAGATGAAAATGATGTAAAAGATGTAAAGAGATGAAAATTACATAAATTACGAAACAAAATCAAAACAACAAAAAAGATGTAAGGAGATGAAAATGATGTGAAAGATGAAAAGGGCGTAAAAAAACAAAGATGATAACGGAAGCTCTGAGGCCTGTGTTGAATGACGGCTCAGCAGGTAACACTGTTTTTGTGTGTTGTGTGTCCTCAGTTCAGACCTGAGCATGGTCCCATTAAGCCGGATGGCTCTTTTCCAGTCCTTCAGAGTGGATTTCCCAGCTAAGCAAACAAACTCCTTTGGGCTGATGAGCTGCTCATTGAACTGATCAAAAGGAGACAGACACAGTCATTAGCTACATGATGCTACATGATGTACTTGGCCACAAGCTTTATCTATGTCACCTTACATGTGCTACACAGTGTGTGCCGTTTCAGAATGACTTTGTACCTGAACACATTTCACATTGATGCCGGGGCAGACAAACTTCTTCCAGACCAGCGTGGCTTTGGCATCTCCGCAGGTGATTGGATAAAAGACGTCAGCTTCCACATCCACCTCCTCTGTCAACTTCACTGCAGACACACAAAGACACGCACACCCTCCTAAAGACAACAGTTCTTCCATGTGAGCACACAAACTGGGATGCAAAACCTATTTAGGTCAGTTCATGGTTGGAGCAGTTGTGGCGGGCCATTCCAACAATAAGTCTCAACAGATTTAGCCAATAAGTTATGATGTGACTTGAAGTCAGTGTTAAGTCACCTGAGACATGTAAACACATGGTACATGTTTAGGGCTGGGCATTGTTCAAAATGGTTCAACACTCTACTGCTACTTTGGCTTCGATACTGACTCCTGAACAGTACTTTTTCAATGCTAATTTTATTAAATACATTACATTGCGGTACAAATGTTTAGTTTTATTTTTCAGCTCCTTGGCATTTTTCATTGAATATCACATGAATGTTTGGAACATAAAGGAAGATGAATTTCAGGGTTATAATATGGTAATTACCATTTTTACTTCCAAGAATTTTCATTGGTATTACTTAGGTAATTACATGGCATTACTACATTATTGCCAAAACTATTACCAGGTTATTACCCGTTGTACACTCCACCCATATGGCCCATCGTATGAGCAGCTGCTACAACGTAAGAGTGAGTTCAGTACTTACCAATAACCGCCTCCTCTTTGGACAGAGACTCTGTCCTGCTGGTCTCTGACTCAGCCTCCACCGGTGCCACCGTGAGGACGTCTTCCCTGGAAAACCACACGTCAACAGTACAGTTTAATTCAGTGGAGCGACAAACTGGAAAACAGCTCAATATCTCCAAACTGAAGATCATCTCATTCAGCTGGCTTGTGCTGATCACTTGTGAACTGTATATGTATCTATGTACGTATGTGTGTGTGTTGTGTCAAACCTGGTCTGAGGAGCAAGCTCTGCAGTCACCAGTACTGCTTTGTCCTCCTCCACCACAGAAGGCAGCTCCTCGCTCACTGTCTCTGGTAATGTGACCACCACCACCTCCCCCATGTCCTGCATGCTGACCTCAGATGAAGCCATGGAAGAAAACCTGGAGCTCCTCAACAAACGACACGACAAGCGCAGCACAGTTAGTATTTATTGTATTCGCAAAACACACAATAATGCAGAGTCATTTTAAGAAACAGTTTTTAAAACAGGTTAAAACATAAATGAGATAACGTATCGATACATATACCATTAGTAGAGCTGGGACTGACAACAATAATTATCCTCAACCACATTTATTTTTATATTGCAATATATAATTATCTAATTTGTTTAAGCGTCAGTTAAAACACTCACTAAATGTTTCCATCATAAGAGTTGAAGATAAGAATATACTACCTCTAGATTTGTGAGATGTTCTTCTGTTTAGTAAGTGTTCATGTTTCAAGAGTTTTACGTCATTTTCAGAGTTGAATATCAACTCAGATTGCACTGATTAAATTGTTTTGATTTACATTAAATCCAAAGAAAAAAAATCAAAAGAAGAAAATCCACAAAATAAGCATTAAATCATGAAATCAGAGACTACAGCTGTGTTTTCATCTTGGTATATTTTTTTCTTCTTCTTTTACATTGTTTTCATCTTGTTATGCCTCATCTCTTTCATGTCGTTTACATCTACTTGCATCTTCTTTGCCATTTTCATCTTGTTGTGTTTTTTATGTCTCTCTTTACATCTTTTACTTACTTTTGACATCCATTTTCACTTGGTCTGTCAAAGCATTTCGTAATCTGTTTCTGAAAGTGCTATATAAATTGTTTTTATTATATTACCGTGCGTTGTTTTTGGCTTGTGGCATCTTCTACAATGTTTTTGTCATGATTGTCTTGTTGTGTCTTTTACATTGGTTTTCACCGTGTTTTGCCTTTTACAAATAATTTAAAACCACAAATAACCGTCTGGTTTTTTCAACTTTCATTCAGGACCAAATATCAGCCTTTAGACTTGAAAGAATAATAATCTGACATTTTTCGTGATAATTATCGCTAATGACTGAACATTTTTGTCCATATCGCCTAGTCCTATATTACTGTGGGGGACTTTTCAGTCTCCTCCTCTCCGTTGATGGGGATTTACTAAATACACACGATTTTTCAGAGTATTTAGTAAATGACACACATCAGTTGAAACCTGTGTATGCATTGGTTTTATTCCTGTCTCATGATGAGATGAACTTTACTATCCCCTCAAAAAATTCAATTGACCTACAGTTAAAAATTAAATGTAATTGAAATAAGTTTTTCATTCTTACTGTTTACAAAAAAGTACTCAATCATACTATGTGATGCATTAATAGAAATGAGTCTTTAAAATTAAATGTTTGATATTAAAGGTTTAAGGTGAGTGTCTTTAAGTCTTACTCATAGACTCAAATGGCTCATCTCGCATCATCTAAACATGTAAGACCAGTGACTGGAAACACTAACGAAAAAGAATAATAGGCCACAAAAGGGGACTTTTCTCAGTCAGGGCAAGAGTATTTAATAAACGCCGACTAGTTAGTGAAAAGGTTCTTCCCCTTGTAAATGTCTTCACTAGTAGCTGCTTCATTTTGCTCTCAGCAGGAAATTAAAGTAGTAAAGTTTTGTTTGCAGTTTAGTGTGCACTTCGGTCTCTCATGTAGCTAGGAAGGACGCTACTATATTAGCTTTGGGCCAAGAATAATGCATAGATTATAAGTGTTGGTAAATTAGGAATTAAGCTTACCGTTTGCTCTTCAATGATTCAAAATGCAGACGGTGTTTGACCAGCGTCGCCTTGTCTTGTAGTAAGAAGCAGTGACAGGTTGGTTGCTAGCGTTAGCTATTTGCTTGGATGTTTTCCGCATGAAGCTAGCTAAAGACCGAGTGCAGCTGAGACATGAGCGGAGCTAACTGGTGTCTCCTGCACATTTCTAACACAGTAAGACACAAAGAGATTTGGACACTACTCACAGAATACATTAACGATCATTCTCGGGCTTCATGCACACTCTTTCCTTCCTCTCTGTTCCTTCGCGGGTTGTAAACCAATATTATAGAGCGCCACCTACTGTACAAGAATGTATAACAGTCACGGCCGTACATTTAGAATTATGGGCACAACTTAACGTACATTATATCTTATGTCAGAGCGCACTTCAAGCTAGTGTCAATACGTTAATGTGAAATTAAATTACAATTATCTGTATACACTGAATCATACATTTAAAGATATACTTACTGTACAGGTGTAGTGTCGAACTCTGTTTCCCATAAGCCCCGCCCTCGTTCAAACTGCGAAGGAAGCAGAATCTGTTTGTCTTTATCAACACAAGCAGCTACTGTTATTTCTACGAATAAATCATATTATATTAGCGAGAGACTTTTCATATTGAATGATTATATTTGTCTCCTACAGGATTTTAGGATACTGTCCGCCCTGTGTTAATACGTGGTTGATACATGTAAGATGTTCACACGTCTATTTAACGCTAAGTGATGAGCGTGACTGTTTGCACGCAACTCTTAAGTTCTGAGAGTGTCAGCTTTATGTCACTGTTTGATTAAAAAACACAAATCAAACAAATAGGTTTTGTTTCCTTCGCCGTTTGAGCGGAGGCAGGGCTCATGGGAACAGATTTCGACACAACATCTGCCTGCTTCGATATTAAGACACGAAGAAGAATAACAGGAAGTGAAGCAGACATGCGCATTGTGTTTATTATGGTCACGTGTGAATGTCACGACTATGAACAGTCTTGTCCATTTAGTTTGACCAAAGGACTTCTATTCACTTGCACTGTCTTTGCTTGCACTCAGACACTGTTACTCATTTAGTTCGTGTCGTGAGACTTTTTTACATACTGAGGTTGAAAATGGCTAACTATGCCTGGTCAGAAAAAGTACTCCAACTCCTCCGCCGAATGAATAACTTCTATTTACCAGGTAAAGCATTGACACAGGGTGTGTTTGACGTGTTCTTTCCTAGTGTCCTATGAGTCCGCTTCTTGTTCTTGTCTTCAGGCTCGTGCCGGGCTCTCTGCTCTCGCTTTGAAATAGACGGGGTACAAGTCGGTTGGATTCCTCCTCATGTTGTGTCACTGTTGACTCGGTACCCAGAGGTGTTCAGTCCGCAGCACGGTGGCGCCGTGTCCCTGTGTCACAGTCTGGATTCGTATGGACAGAGGTCTGAGGCGGTGGACGCTGTGCTGCGGTCTTTGAGGCAGGAGGTCTCTCTGAGCTGCCTCCGAGGATGGAGAGACGAGGTGAGACTCTCAGAACCAAACCGAAAATGTTCTCGACTGACCATCTCCGATTTGCTTCATACTTTCAGAAAATAATGTTATTAGTCACAGCAAATACCATACAACATTTCAGCCTTAAATCTTCATTGGTTTTTGAGATATTGGGATGTATTCGCCAAATTATAGCTTGCTGAAAACTGTCCAAAAAATTCTTCAGAGCAATTTAGTCCCGGTGTATCTCCACATTGAAGCACATCAGATCTTTCACATTTTTGTATGTATTTCTCATGTTGTAATACTATTGTGGTGACTAAGTATTTTTCTAAAAGAAATAACATTTTCTGATTTATGAGGCATTAAATATGAAATAAATTATGTCACACCTATATTTCAAATGCATATTACTCATGTATGACAAGATCTACCATAAAAACAATTATACCAGTGTAAAGACCATGTCTGCATTAATTTATGCACATAATATGAAGTTGGTATCTTTACTAACACTATGTTAATACAGAGGCACTGTACTGAAGATACATCACTAATCTGTATCAGAGAACTAATATTTGTATTTTATGTCTAAATTTTCACCTCAGCTTTATTCTGGCAAAGCAAAACTTTAAACAAATACAGTCTATTTGAAGAGTGTGTATGTGTCTGGTTTCCAGGCTAGGTTCAGACAGGTTGAGTTCAGTTCAACACATTCAATACAAAATCATTAATCAGCAAGTTATAGTCCTCACATTCTCTCCTTCCAGAAGTACAGCGTAATGCCCAAATTCTCTGACACTCCTCTGATGTGGATGGAAAGAGCAGCTACAAGTAAGTGAAGGCACACATGCGGCAGCACTTTATTGATGCTGAATGAGCTGACAGTGACATGTCCAACAGGTCTGTTTGGGGTGAAGCGCTACGGAGTCCACATTAATGGTTACACTGTCAGTGAATGTGGGGAGGTCAGCATGTGGCTGGCACGGCGCTCTGCCACAAAGCAGACGTACCCCGGACTGCTGGACAACATGGTGAGTACAACATGAAAGCACTATAAGGCCCTGTCCACACTAACACGTTTTTGTTTTACAACACATAACTTTTGCTGTTTACCATTGTCTGTACACACAACACCTATTGCACTGTCTGTCTGTCCTGGAAGAGGGATCCCTCCTCTGTGGCTCTTCCT
>JAPQRN010000778.1:0-15208 GCA_037367275.1 Coranthus polyacanthus | reverse complement strand
AGACTTTCCTGGGGAGGCTGAGGAGTGTGATCCCCCTGTAGTTGGAACACACCCTCCGGTCCCCCTTCTTGAAAAGAAGTAAAATAGTAATGTGAAAAGAGACACAGATGAAGAAGAAGATGTCTAGATTGTTTGAACAGAGACCAGACGACGGAATGCAGGGAGTCCCAGGAATCAGATACTCTGTCAGATAGTCTCCAACTGGAAGAGAGAAATAAGGTGTATGACTCTAAGTTAAACATGGAAGCTCTACACGTGTGTATTAAATCTCATGATTCCAATGGCTGTGAAAACAAGGTTCATGAAAGATTAAAATGAAGACTGCTTTGTGGTTGTTCTTATTGACGCCATCTGAACTGGTTTGGTATCTTAACCCTTGTGTTGTCTTTACTTTTGAGATACTCTGGAGATACAAGGTATACCTTGGGTCAAAATGGGTCATACTGAGGGTGTAAGATTGTGTACTGTGATGTGTGTGTGTGTTTGTCTCTGTATTTGTGTTTGTGGTCATGTTTCTGTGTGTCCCTGTGTATGCAGGTCAAACTGACCCGAAGACCATATGAATTTTCCACAATCCATTTTTGTACATGTCACAGAAAATAATTTAAGGCCATTGAGTTTCAGGTAGAAAAAATGTATACTTGTACCCTTTTTTCTTTTTGTAAAAAATTTAAATGGGTCAATTTGACCCAAATACCATACGGGTCAATGGTAGTAACTCAGTAATAAATGGTCCAACATGCTGACTGATAAAGAGACAAAATAAAACAAATTTAAAAACTAGTAAGATCTGAGATTTAATAGCTTTAATACTTATTCAAAACTGGTGCCAAAGTACTTAACATGTTTGGACCATCCACAAACTAATGGAATACAATATTAACAATATTGACACAAGGTCCAACAAATCGAAAAAATGAATTTGCAAATGTTATCAGTACAAGATCTGATGATATGGATATTTAAATAATACAAAACACTCCAGATGTGCTGATGGAGGAAACCTCACTTACAGGCAGACTCATAACATGTTGCCTTCTGAACTAATTTACACATTGACATCCCCATCTCTCATTGCCTGTGGATGCTTTTTAATATATACCAGGAAATGGGAAACACGGCCTGCACATATCAGTATGGTCGAGCTGTGAGGATGCAGCTTCAATCTGGCGCCCCTCATCAGGGTGCCTAACAAGGTTAACTGGATATAAATCATTTACTGACGCATATCTTCTAGCTTACAGTGTCAGGAAACAGAGCAGACATGAGCTTGCACATATGATGCTTCATAAGTAGCCTCCACTTCTCCCCGTTATATCTAAATACAGACATGTGACAAATTGAAGGAAAAACCTGATGACAGTTGCCTCTTCTAGAATGTTGATGTCCCATCCATAGGACATGAGGGGTGCACTGTACAGTAAGTTATTTGTTATGTCTTAACAATGGGGATCAGCCAATGGGAACACCTCATTGCCCCCCACACACACCACCGACACACACAAATGAACAGCTCCCAAAGGACGTTGTTGCAAGATAACTGACATTTCTTATTCTGCAATTCCATTTAATGCAGTTATCTTCATCCTCTCTCTCCTAATTGCCTTTTTTATAGATGTTTATAAGCAAATTGACTTTTATATTTTATACAGTAGACTGAGTTTATTCAGGGAGGTATTTCTCATGTCTGGTTAACAACAGGCATTTTGGCCATTTTGCTCACAGGCATCCCTCCTCAAATGCCTCAAATTGCCTATGACCAAGTCATGTCATACTACACACTATTATGACTATTTTTCTAACAAATTTCTATACTATTATATATTTTTTAGTCTGACATGACATGACTATTTTCAGAGCATTTATTAAAGCTGCAGGAACCAAAATCAATGGGAAAAAAAACAAACACCAGAATTTGAAATTTGAAAACACACACCATTCTTCTGAAGCTCTTCTGAAGGTAATTATGGAATTTTTGCCCAATGACACAAAAAAAAAATTACCAAGAGCTGAAGCTTTAATGGCTCTGTAGTCATCTAAAACACAAAAGAATCATATACCAAATCATGTCCAACCACCTATTAAAGGCTTTGAAAAAACCTGAACCATTCCAGGGAGCCCTTAATAATGTCTTAACAATTTTCCAAAACACTTTCCCCGAGTGCCTAACAATAACTGTGATATTTCTAACTCTACACTTAGCATTTTATCCAGTTATCTTCCTTCTCTCCCTACTACAGTTAAAGTAATGAGTAAACAGACATGTACATTTTATGCAGCAACAGCAGTGTTTATTCAGGCAGGTTTTTCTCAGGTTAACAAGGGGTATGGCACCCCCCTGTTCCCCCATCCCACCTCAAATTCACAATACAATAACATTTTTTGACCAAATTTCTATTCTATACCATACTATAATTTCACATTACAGATATATTATGACCTAATTTCACAAGATACGACCCAATATACAAAAACTTGGTCCAAAATGACCAGAGAGAACATAGTAGCCTTACTACTCCATCACATCAAGATGTTTGTGACCGGCTGAAAGAAACAACCTGAAACACTTCAACGACCTTCACAATTATCTAAAGCAGTAAAACCCAGTCCAAAATGACTATTTTCAGAGCACACAGTTTAACCTTCCTTACCCCTCCATCAGAGGATGTTGATGTTTCTACATTACATTACATTTAGGCCTTTTTGCTGTGTTATTCCAAAAAGTCACATTCTACCACTTGGTCATGAGCCCTTGACTAATTTCAATGCCTGGGGTACCCCTATAGCATCAATTTTCAAGGTGCAGGTACAAGATAGAAGTAAATGTAAGTCCTTAGATGTTGGAAATTGACGACATGGACCAGGTGGTGTAGTTTGGCAGCAAAAACCTTAGTAGGAGGTAGTTTTGGTGATCGCGGTGAACACTAAAATTTGTGGACTGAAACACAGGAGATCAGGGTTCATGTCCTGTTTCATGCTGTTTATTTTTACATTTTCTCTCTTTGTCTTTCTAATTGTAGCCATTCCCCTGAGCCTTTTTTCCTAACCCTAACCCAACCCTTTTTCTAACCATAACCAAGTTGTTTTTTCCCTAAATCTAACCAAACCATGACCATGGTATTCTCTAGACATCTTTCGGATGACCCTGCATGTCAAAAAATGACTGCTTCCCGGATGCATCACAAAAATGATAATGCATCGAAATGTAACACCCTGGCCAAGCATCAGTATGTGATGAATTAGGAGTGAAAATGCATGGAATATATGTATATACACATGACTGACACAATAATTACATAATCACCAATATCACAATTATCTGAATATGTGATTATTTGTCATAATCATTATAATTTAATAGTTTTCCACTTTTTGACTGGTACTCTTTTAACATCATCTTGTTGCGTTCCATTCTTCTTCTGCTGTGTGTTCAATGGAGAATTAGTGCTGCCATGGTTTATTTGGATTTTGTACATTGGTCCAGTATTTCAGTAGGTATCAGAATCAGTTTATTGTCACTTCCAATATATACAATTAGCACACATGAAGGCGAAATAGTGTGCCCCGTGGTCACACATAGCATACAAACACATACACAGAGAGCACTTAAAAAGAAGTAGCTTTGTCTGTTTGAGTTCTATCATATCCGCCCAGTTTACTTTTTAAACGCTGGCCTTTTTCAGCCATAGTTGCCAAAGCCATGCTTTATTTTGATTTTGTATCTCGGGTTGAATATTTTAGTAATGGGCTTTGTATATTTAAGTCATGTCATATCTGCCATGTTAAGGTTTTCTTAACAAAGGGAGAATGGAAATATAATTAATGTTATATGTTCTGAAATTCTATACACATAAATGTCTTCTTCACAAGGTGTATGTGTCCAAGTCAACTACTACAGTACAAGACTTAAACTACAGTGGTGGTTAACAATTAACAGAATTGCCATTAACAACATTAATCACATTTATCTGTATGACAATTAATGGTCAACTCAAACTTCATATTGTGACAGCTCTACACGACACATATTAAAATGCTGAAATCAGAGCCTTTGCGTTTTCTGCTGTCTCCTTTATCCATAACTGTTTTTACAACCCATGTGTCATCGGGGGTGTCGTGGGAGGCTGCAGGAGTAAGTAGGACAGGCAAATTTGCAGTACAGTGGCGATTATCATGCTCAGCTTCGACTCGGAGAGCAAGTCGGCCTCTGGAAACCCTCCATGATATGGAATTGATTTCCAAGAGAGAAAGATAATTACTCTCAGTTGCACAGTGCAGGAAATGTGCGCTAGCCTGTTAGTCCCTGCCGCTGCAGCTGCATGTCATTTTATTACGCTTCCTGTCAGAGCAGCCGGGCTTCTTCCCCCCTTAAAACTGCAAAATAGAAGCAGAAGATGTTATGAGGTGATGAGGTGCTATTACTCACTTCTCAAAATAAAAGTAAAATGGCCTGCTAACAGTGTACTGACAATGCTTTGATGACAGAAGAGAGAGGAAGAAGTGTGGGTGTGTGTGTATGTGTGTGAATACTCCTTTTAAAGTGTGAACATCCATGTACAAAGCTGTTTTTCTTCCTTCTGCAGCCTGAATATAAATTGAGTTCCCAGATGGCACGTGTACATACACAGTGCATGAAAAAGGTTAAGATGCAGACAGACAGCGATGCACGATCCTCAGGGACTTATTGAGAGACATATAATGGCTCATGGCCAGTGTGTTTACGAGGAGAATATAACTGCGTCTCGGCCTGCATGTCAAGTAATGAATCATTTGTGTTTATGATTGTTCTCAACTGTTTATACATCTCGATAAAAAAAGCAACAAAACACAAGCTGCATGATAGCATATGGAAGAGTTCAACATGCAAATTCAATCTGTCAGGAAAACCCCTCACAGCATGCAGCAATAAAGAGCTGAATCAACATTTGGATGCTTTTTTAGCTGTTACATTTGTAATCACACTGGAAAAAAGGCCACTCCAAAAATAAGTAAAACATGAAACTATTAAATTTAGTACATTTAGTACATTTAAAACAAGATATTTTTTGCTTGTAATAAGCAAAAAAAAAAAAAAACTGTCAGTGGAACAAGTGAAAATTCTCTTGATAAGATTTCTTGAAATAATACATTATATTTAAGCCTTACAACATAGGAGACATCTTGAAATTAGCTGAAATACAGCTCATTCTTAGCTGTATTTCACTAGTATTGTGAAGTTTTGTGTCTCATAATAAGCTTGTGATGATCAAATGTAGTATATTTTTCTTTTTACCTTCCACGTAATCCTCTTTGTTCCAAATGTATTTAACTCATTTTAGTTGTATAATTGTGACACTGTTAATGTTCACCACCTACTTGAAATAAGATTAGAAATTGGCAATTTAAGACAAAATGTCTTGAAGTTACTATTCCTGACTCTGATTAGGAAGTGCTTTTTGTGCCATAATAAGCAATAATTCTCTTCTGTCATCATCTCAAGTGTATTTACCTTATTGTAAGCTCGAAAACAGGAATACTGTTCTAGATTCAAGACATTCACCAACTTCTTACAAGACAAAAAAAATGAAAATTAGTCTTGCATTTGTCCCTGAGTCCAACCATCATGTCCAGCGACATCCAGTGTGGTGTGATGATGAGACACATCCACAGGCTGATGCAGTAAGCGGTGTTCTCTAACGTGCAGTGTGGAGTCCTGAGCACTTCACAGCAGCAGCAATGTTAAAGTACCTTCTCCTAACTCTTGTTTTATGTTGGTCTTTGTTATGTAAGTTGGGAAAAATCTTGATAATTATATTTTATGTAAAACGACATGTAATTGACATTTAAGGGAAAAATGTGGCGACTTACTTGATGTAATAATTTGAATCTATGTACTATTACATATTTTATTAGTAAAAAAATACACAATACCATTATATCAACAGTACATAAATTCTTAGCATTATGTGTTTTATTAGTATATTTATAAGTAAATCCATAATGATGAAGTTAAATGACTCATGCATCAATATGTTTTAAGTTAATATGTCTAAGTATAAACAGTAGAATGTTGTTGTCCTGACGACACAATGTCACAAAGAAATTAGAATCTGGACCAGAGGAGGTTTATGTACAGGTTTCAACATCAGACCAGACACTTTACTGTGTTTATTTGTCAGTTAAATGTTGTATCTCATGTGGTAAAATAATAAGTACTTTTAGTTTTCAAATGCTGTAACTTTGAGCTGCTTGTACAGTATTTACATTTTCTTAATGTTTTAGTGACAGTTTTAGTTCTATTTAGATGAACTGACAAGTTTTAGTTCAAATTATTCTTTGTCAGAGTTTGACTTACTTCTGTCACTTTTAATTTCAGATGACTTTAAGGCAAAGAAGGATGAAAACCATCAGGAGCAGGAAAAGAAAATGCCAGAGAGCTCGGTCTGCCCTCAAGCAATTTCACCATGCCACGACTTCTTCACCAGAAAGACACGTTTATGAAGGAGACATGTGATCTGGAGACAGACGAGGAAAATAAGAATGAAGACTCAGAGGAAACCTGCTTCAGAGTCAAATGAGTTTGTGGGACAGAACATACTTCCTTATATGTAGAGCCGGCGCGGCCATTAGGCAATATAGGCAAATGCTAAGGGCACTGTGGCCTCCAGGGGGCTCCACATAATCAGAAAAAAATTCAATATAATTATATTAAAGCTAGTTACTTAATTACTATTAACCCTTAAAATGGAAAGCAATGCCCAATTAATATTACTACAAATTATAATACCAAATAAGTCCCCCCCCCATTATTTGTAGAGATTAAACCTACTCAGTAGGTGTCTACATTGGCCTAATCTACACTTGTATTATTTGTTGTATTTACATCTGGCTAGCAAACATTTTTCCTGCTTTTAATAGTCAATCAAAATGCTATTCCCTTTTCACCTCTTTATATATCAGATTTTTAACCCTAGTTGTTCATTATGTTACAGTTCAAATTGTCTAAAGCATGTTCAAGTTCAATTGTTTTGAACTTTACATCAGTGTTAAAGTACACATTTTTTATTATTATTATTATTAATACTCCATAACTTAGCATGCCCACATGCCACATTAAACTGCAGTTTACTGCTTCTTTGCATCTGCTAATCAACATTTCACTGTAATGACAAGAAAGTTGTATCTAATCTAATATGCATATCAGAAAAAAATACATTGTATATTATACATGCATAGTAGACAATATGTATCTATTCGGTTTGTCATTTTTTTCCTTGGAATCATCATTTTGATGTAATAGCTGTAACACTCCTTTCTTCAGATGCACTTTTGAGATATTTAAGTCCAGCCCCTGCAAATGTTGGGCCATCAACGGATATCAGAACTTCTGCTCCTCAAGCACTCCTTCTGTGCCCTCCACCTCACATTTTTTGGTATTTATTTGTAATGTGTTAAGCATCTAAATTGGGTGACATGTTATCTTATAAATAGACAGTACAAGACAATGGTAAAAACAATGCTATTCGATTTCTTTTGTGTGGCATCCTAGGCGAGATATAAAATCTCGCCTAGGATGCCACATTGGTTATATGTTAGATTGATGAATTTTGACACTTTGCAACCACTTAGAAATAATCGGGCAACCACTTGACATCATCAATATATAACCTCAAATCAGAAGAAGCTGATGATATGAAAAAGTTTTATCAGATTAATGTCCTCAAAACAATGGCATCAGATAAAATGTGGTCACGTTGCATCTGTCTCCAAAGGGAGAAACATACAAACGTTGTAAAAACACACATGTTAATTTATTTCAGTCTCCATATGCAAGACACTTGGGTGGGTTGGGAGTATGGAACCAACTACACATGCAGGGCACAATCTTGGAGGAGGGATGGGTGGGCCCTTCCTGGAATCCCCACATTGTCATGGTGGAGGGGTTTGTGTGCCCTCGTGATCCTAGGAGCTGTGTTTTCGGGGGTGTTCAGCTACTGGTAGGGTCTTTCAAGGCAAACTGGTCCTAGGTGAGGGGCCAGACTAAGAGCCATTCAGCTGACCCATATGAAAAGACAATCAAGGTACCTCACCCAGAAAAGGGATACAGGTTGGATGCGTGGGAGTATTGACCTCACCTCACATGCAGGTCGCAATCTTAGTCTGCAGGGGGAGGCGGGACGGGAGGTCCTGAGGTGGAACAATCAGGCCAGGTGTGTGAGAGTATTGTATTGTCACATACTGTGGGTCTATATGGGTCATGAGCGTAGCATGCAGGGGAGGGTACCATCAGGTTAGGCGTGTTGGGAGTATGGACTCAACCTCACATGCAGACACAGCATTGGTTCTGTCTCAAATTTTACGTTTGATAAGAGTCCAGTTCTGTAGACATGTGCACAACAATATTTAATCAGACTCATAGCGCCACATGCTGGCAACAGGAAGTCAGCCTCACGGCACAAACGTTGTCCGATTGACATGAAATTTGCACAGTGTGTTCAACACATTATATACAGTGACAATGTCTACGTGCCGCGGTGGTAAAACCCCTCAACAGCAGCCTGCCCCAACTTGCATGAGGGTGTGAGGGCCCGTTCCTACCTGCTTGCAGTTACTGTTTCTCAAATACAATTCTGACCCACAAAAACATGGAAATAATGTACTTTGAAACCATTATGCACAGGCATAGGCACTACAACTGCCTATAAAGCAAATGTAAACAAACACTGCATGAACAAAAGGAGGACTGCATAAAAGTAAGACAGTTTTACACTGGCATTGGTTTCTTTTTTCTCAACATTTCAGCTCACAGTGTGTATGGAACTGTAATGTGAAAACACAGCAGAACATGGCAAATATGTGAGTGAGTTAAAGTCAGATCCAAACAAGTGTGTCCCTCAATACACCTGCAAAACCTGTGCTTTACACAGGTACACTCAAAGCATAGTCAGACACACTACTAGGCACATGAAAACTGCTCAACCTGTAACATCCTATACAAAGTGCTTATTATTATTGTATATTATTGTAACATTCAAATGAAAGGTTTTGGGCTTACATTAATATGAACATGAACATTTGACCAATTTGTTGTTTGTGATATCACTGGATATCGGCATGTTGGCAGATATTTTCACACACACCAAATTAACACTGGGCACATAAGGTATAAAGCACACTCTGTAACCTTGTTTTTTGGAAATGTATCAGCACATCTCCTACCAGACTCACAGTCAGGACTGGACAGGAGATAGGGCACTTCTTCAACTAGGCATTGGGGTCTTTTTCCTTCAGCTTATAACACAGATATCCGTCTGGCAGGATAATGCACTTTAGTTTCAAGGATCATTTTGGAACCTAAGCCAGAGGGTAAGAGGGTTGCTTACAAACACAACTTTACAAAGCAAATATTTGACAAAAGTTGCAGCATTGAGGAAGCTACATCTGAAATTGCTGTTTTTAATTATCCCCAGTGCATTTACTGTTCATGTCTAGGCTTCCAAAACATTCAGTGTGTGAGTTGGGAACGTTGACCTGCAGTTTTCAATGAAGTAGATGTGTTGTCGTAATTCAAGTTAAGTGTATTTCTTGAAACAAGATGATTCATCTTTCATAAATAACACTGCAGCTTAAAAACCTTCTGACATGTAAAAAAAAACTTTCAACGTTTCATCTGAGATATGACTCAAAACAAGATCAAGACTTTTCCAATTAACAAGATATTCAAGATGCACTGTCTTAAAACAAGTTCTATATCTCACTGAAATGTTACACTTTAGGTGATTTTGTCTTATATTAAGTGTGATGAGATATTTTGACTAGAAATGAGAAAAATACAATTGGTAAGATTTAGAGTTTTGAAGTGCACTCTCTGAACTTTGGAAGAAGTGGTATGTTTGATGTCTTAATTCTACCGTTGCTCTCTGCTGTTATTTATTGTTGCCCACTGAACAACAAACACAAGAAATATGAGAAATCGGTCAGACGTGTAAGACGTAACATTATTATAAGATCCTTCATGTGATTGCTGATGAAGCTGTCACGCTTTTATTCATACTTTCATAACTATCTTCATGATAAAAGATAAAGAGCCTTGGCAACATCAAATCTCTTTGAATGATGTGAGCAAATTATCCACTTGTGAAGTGTGTCCTGCGCTGCAACAGAGTATGGACACATTTTTCCTTCATACTTTCATTTAATTTGACTTGAAAAGGGGAAAAAAAGCAATCCTGATGTGGATTGTCAACAAATTCAGCTGCTCCACAAATCGTGCGTGGATAGGCTTTGTTCGGCTGCCCACTCCTCGGCTGATGTGTGTAGAGCGGCTGCATGGCCAGATGGAGGGGGTGATATGTGGATGAACCCTTATTTTGTGCATATGAAGTCTGGGGCAATATCACAGATGTATTGAAGAGGAAGCGTCTGCATTATTCTCAAGACAAGGATTCAGTGGCATCATTGAACTCCCACCACCTGTTTTCGATCCTTTGAAATGTAGACTTTTTTTTTTGCCTCCGTGAGATGGGAAGCTTACTGAATGCTCAAAGCAGTGTTGCCATTTTCTATCTTTATTCATGACAGTGTGACCACAGGCGCTGGCTACGTACTTGACAGGACTTATGTATAAAGCACAATCAAGGCTGAGCTATGCATAATCATATGCATATATCATTTCCGTGATATTTTTATTTATTACGCATAAGCAAATCACGTGTCAATCAAGTGAGTATAGATGGTGTTGACTTTGGCTAAATGTGTTCAAATTCAGTTGTCCACAGTCCTGACCAAATGTTCAGAAAATTGGCAAAAGAAAATGTGAATTCATGCGCATTTCCATCAACTACTGTTATGTGAATATTAAGAGCTGATTTGTCATCATCCTGGTTTGAAACTGTGCCAATTATATGTGGTATTTCATATACTACCTGAGCTAATGATTGAGGAACTGACAGACCTGAAGCTGGTTTTAGCTTTTGACCACCAAACCACTGGTCTGGATCCTTTTCCACCTCTCCCAAGCATAAAATTTTATTTGCAAACTTTCCAGGTTTTTTAAATTTCGAAATGCAAACAAAAACACCTGGATGGAAAAGCACCTATAGTCAAATTATTATTCTCTCTCTGAATTCAGTTAGCCCAAATACTTTACCATGATGACCCTCGCCCACACAAGGGTATTGCAATCAGGTCCATCTGTCTGTATGTATGTCTGTATGTCTGTGTGCACCTGCAACTCCCAAACTACAGCACGTTTTGACATAAAAAAATTTACACAATGTCTGTCCCTACACGTGGGTCTGTCCCATATATTGGTCTTCCGAGAAGATGATCTGGATCCGGATACAGATTCTAAATTTCTTTTTAAAGAATTCTTCACCGTTGAGAGAGAGGGCACTTTTTTGACATTTTCATGATTTTCTCAGGAATAAAGTCAGTTATTGCTCTAAATAAATCACACACATTCTGCATGACAATCTTGATCAACAAAATCAGTTTCTTGCTGATCCAGAAGACGATCCACAACTGTACCGTAACTTTAGGTTTGCTATTTACATTCCTTGTTCATTCCTTTTTCATATCAGACTTGTTCATCCTCAGTCTAGAACTGACAATATTGACACTGAAACCACATCCACTCCATCACAAGTAACTTACTTAGTAAACAACTGATAATAGAAACATGAATCAAATCCTGGGAGGATGTTTTAAAGGTCAAGGAACTTAGTTATAACATATTGGTTTCTTTAGTGTATGTACAAAATAGTGGAATTATTCAGTGTGGTGGATCTGATCTAAAGAGACGAAGATCAATCTCTGATTCAATTCAAAACTTTATTAAGGACACAAATCATGTAGAGGTCCATTGAATTTTTTTTCTTTTATTTATTTCATTACGTTCTCAGAGGGCCAATATTTTATTCACTTTATCTTTACACAGCCTGGAAACTTCGAAAAACATCACACTTCAGATAGGCTAATTTTCATAACTGGGAGTCAATTGATAGTGCATCTGTGGCTATATTTATGCCTCCCTTTAGACCCAGTGAAAAACAGAAAATCAGCCAAGACTTCAGTTGAAAATACTAAGGCTCTGTATTGGCAAGAATTTGACGATACGATACGATGTGTATCACAATACAGGGGTGGCAATATAATATATTGCGATAAATAAGGCAAGGCAATATTTTATGGGAAAACACAAATCCAATTCCATCATAGTATAAAGAACACACCAGCATATTCATAATTACTGTGGTAGTATCATAAAGAAGAAACACAATGAAAGTAAAATAATTAATTAATAGAGCTATTTGTTTTATTACATATATTAAAGGCTATTCATACACATACAAATGAAAGATAATAACCATGTTTACGAACTGGACTTAGATAATTAAGTGCAGAAATACAAATGTGATATTGAGCTCAGATTGTGTTGCAGGTGTTCATGTAAACTTAATGTATAATTAATATTAGTTTGATTTGATGCTTGGACGTTTTTGAGCAGGAGGAAGTCGACAGCTCCAGTGGAAAAACATAACTCTGACAGGAAGTAGCATACTGGCGCTAAACCTGCTAGTGTTAGCACCATAGAAACAGCAAACTTAGCTGACAAATAACATTACCACTGATAGCTGAATCTGTAAGAATTAGACCAACAGACATTTGACTCCTCCCCAAATATCTATCTGAAAGTGTGTGAATCACTGCAGTCCACTCATATAGCGTAAGCCATTTGTTGTTTCGTTAGCTGTACCTAACGGAACAGCATTAGAACCGAGCTGCTCTCCAATTCCTCAGGTTCTGCAAGTATTTAATTTTGGCACGGTACATTTTCCAATAGCATAGCTCTATTTAATGTCCTTAGTGCCTTCTGGATTAGAGAAGCCAAAGTGAACCGTGGGAGGCAGTCAAACTCCTGAGGATTCCCTGAGGATTCAGCCATCAGTGCATTTGTTAGTGGTAGCCGCCATTAGTTGTCTTGGCTTAGATTGGTCTAAAACAGATTATAACACTCAAAACATAATATTGCAATACTTAATTGTATCAATATTTTCTTATACCCCTAAAAGATATCACGTTCATCTGTACCCACAATACAGAACACAAATACCAATACCATGGGACCACACACTGTTAAGCAAGGAGACTTAAACTGACTCCCAGAGATGCATGAATTTAAGTTCAAACAGCAGCCCAGGATAACAGTCAATGAACTGGTAAAAATGTTGGAGGTAGCTGGTACAAAAATATCTCCAGAATGCTGTATCATCATAACCTGCTACTCCAAACTGGCTTAAAAAAATTAAGACCTCTGTTTTCTGGTCAAATGAGACAAATAGAACGGCTTGGCCAAAATGATCACAGTTATGTGGAGGAAGAAGCACGAGGATTGAAACCCAAACAACACTATCCCAACCACAAAGCACAGGGGTGGAGCATCATGTTGTGGGGTTGGTTTGCTTCATAAAACTGGTAGTATCGTAAAGAAGAGTTATGTGGACATTTTTGAAAGTTCATCTGAAGACAGCAGGAAGATAAAGCTTGGACACAAAAGGATCTTTGAGCAGAACAGTCCTAAGCATGCCTCCTAAAGGGTAACGACATAGCTTAAAGTGCTAGGTTAAGCTAACTAGGTTAACCACAGAGATTTAATGTGTAGGAAAACGGTCTAGGAACTGGATTTTAAAACATATATGTACACTGTAGAAAAAGACAAACTTTTTTCCCCACTTTCTGAAATTAAATCAGAGTAATTTTTTCCTGTTTTAGATTAGTTAGGATCACCAAAAATATTTTTTTTGTTACTTGCCAGAATAATGAAAGACAGATTTTTGTATTACTTTCATCAAAGTCAGAAATGTACATACACTAAAATTATTATGTCTTTTAACAACCTGGAAAATCCCAGATGATGATGTCTTGACTTCAGAAGCTTCTGATCAGGTTAATTGACACCATTTTAGTTAATTGGAGACACACCTTTGAATGTATTTTAAGGAACACCTCAAACACAGTGCTTCCTTGTATGACATCATGGGAAAATCAAGAGAAATCAGCCAAGACATCAGGAAAAGAATTGTGGACCTCCACAGGTCTGGTTCATCCTTGGATACAATTTCCAGATGCCTGAAGGTCCCACATTCATCTGTTCAAACATAATACATAACTATAAATACCATGGCAGTATCATTGTCCACTGTGAAACATGTCCTGTACTGACATGGGCTGAAAGGCTGCTCAGTGAGGAGAAAGCCACCATAGAAAAGCCAGATTACAATTTGCAACTGCACATGGGGACAAAGATCTTAAATTTTGGAGACATATCCTGTGGTCTGATATAACTAAGACTGAACTGTTTGGCCATAATGACCATCGCTATATTTGGAAGAAAAAGGGGGAAGCTTGCAAGCCTCAGAACACCATCCCAACCGTGAAGTATGTTTTGGGGCTGCTTTGCTGCAGGAGGGACTGGCACACTTCACAAAATAGATGGCATCATGAGAAAAGAACATTATGTGGATATACTGTATTGAGGCAACATCTCAAGACATCAGCCAGGAAGTTAAAGCTTGGGCGTAAATGGATCTTCCAAATGGACAATGGCCCCAAGCATACCTCCAAATTAGTGACAAAGTGGCTTAAGGACAACAAAGTCAAGGTATTGGAGTGGCCATCACAAAGCCCTGACCTCAATCCTATAGAAAATATGTGGGCAGCACTGAAAAGTCATGTGCAAGCAAGACAGCCAACAAACCTTTCTCAGTTACACCAGTTCTGTCAGGAGGAATGAGTTAAAATTCCAGCAAACTATTATGTTTTCTATAGTGTATGTAAACTTCTGGTTTCAACTATATGTCCATAAACACTTGGAGGCATTTTTGTTTAAGTTTTTAGTTTGCAGCAAAAAAAGGAGCAAACTATCATGACGTAAGAAAAGGGAGTCATTAAGCTAGATCACATTAGAATTATATGGATAACATGCTGATACTGACAACAGTAGGGTTGAAAATATAAAATCATATAGTTATGACAGATCACAGCCTTTTTATTTTGACCCTGATGCATTGAAGGGACCTGGAGAAAACGAGGATAAGGAGAAATAACCAGAACAAGGATAAAAATGAGTTTTGATGTGATGAGAAGAGAAGAGCAGAGTTGAACAGGTGAGCAGCTTCAGCTAACGCTGTTTACACTGTGTTAACACGTTTCTATCACATATTACACA
>JAPQRN010000777.1:0-15229 GCA_037367275.1 Coranthus polyacanthus | reverse complement strand
TGTGTGTGTGTGTGTGTCTGTGTGTGTGTGTCTGTGTGTGTCTGTGTCTGTGTGTGTGTGTGTGTGTGTGTGTGTGTGTCTGTGTGTGTGTCTGTGTCTGTCTGTGTGTGTGTCAGTGTGTGTGTGTCTGTGTGTGTGTCTGTGTGTGTGTGTGTGTGTGTGTGTGTGTGTGTGTTGCTTTCTCTCTGAGTCACAACTGACACTGAAGTATTTTATCCAGTTTCTCTTCTAATTATGAATGATTTCCTACAGTGACCTCTTGGAATAAGAGGCTGTTGTTTCCTTTGTTCCTTTAATTTTTTAATTTCAGTTCCAACCTTGGTAATGAAGTTATATTTTCAGCAGGTTCGTCTCGTTCTTTAACGAAGGGATGGTGTTGAGGTTTTAAAATCAGTCTGTGAAACTGTCTAACCTGCATTAAACTGGTCTAGGATCAACGTTGTAACATACGGGTCTAAACCAGTCTGAAACAGTATGAACCTGGTCCTGCAGGTCTGACGTAGGGTTAGAAAGTAACACGACTCCACCTGTGATGTGATGAAGGTCTGACGCTCATCTCAGGGACGTCACCTGAACTTTGTGCAGGAATGTTTTTGGTCCGTTTGAGTTTTCATCCTGTCCACAGACTTTATTCATTTATTTAAGTGACGTTCTCTTGACATTACGTTAATTATTTTGTCACCTCAAGACGCCAAAGCTCGCTTTCTCATCATAACAAGTTAATTTATCTCATTATCTTGACAAAACAAGCTTTGTTATCTCGAGATATGAAGTGATGAACCCGTTATCGTGGGTGGACAGAAGGTGGTTTCCTCCTCCTGCTGCTTCTAATCACAGATCAGCAGCGCCACGGCGTGAAAATGTCTGCAATCCACAGTTACTGTTAGGTTACGCACCATGGACAGACTTCACCTGCGTATCTTCAACTGTGATGTTTAAACTGAAGAATCAATAGAGCTCCTTCACTGTGGATCCACACATTCTATTGGAGAAACTTTACCCATTAAAACTCCTAAAGTTTGGCTAAAGTCTCTCTTTTTGCGTGAGGTATTTCAGCCCCTGCGTCACCTATCACAAAAGAATCTGCACCAAAAATCAGCTCCACAAAAGCAGCATCGCAATTATTGAAGTCATTTTCTCCGTTGTGATTCTCAGCCGCCACCAGGCGCAGCGCCAGCACAATAATTGTACATTTTTGTCCCTTCGCTTTCAAACTGATACCACTCGAACACCCGAAAATAACATCAAACAGCAGATGGTGTGGCCCGATTTGATTGCAAGCGTCCGCCACAGTCGCCACCTCAAAGGTAGGATTGACTTTTAATACAGCTGTCATCCACCAAATAGGAAAGTAATGGCGGTTATTCATCACCTTTAGGCCTCCAGCAACAACACTGCCATCATTAACGTCACATAAAAGGCAGATATTATTGCAGTTCCTCCACGTTTCTTCAGGGAGCTCTGAGGAATTGGCTCTCTCTACACATAATGGAGCTAAATGAGGATTTATGTTAGCACAGCTGGTAAATAATTACCACAGATATGTGTCCGCTGCAAGGAATGATGTGAAGTTATCCTGTTTCTAGGGATGGACAGATGGGAAATAAAGAAGGGAGGAGGAAAAGGAGGAAGGAGGAGCGGTGGTAAAGTTTATTTTTTTTATGAATCTTCTGTTGAACAGATGATTATTACTGAATTTAACCATAGAAACAAAGCCTGTCCTCGTCCCTTCACAAAAACACTGTTTCCTGAGACAAATGTTTCAAAAGGCACGTCTTAACGTTTTAATCAGACGGTCATTATTGAGTTATTTTTATCTGCAGGTGATTGTGTTAAGACACCGAGCGCTCATTAAAATCTGAAATCTCACCTCATCCAAACCCACGGAGCTGCTCGACTTAATCCCATATGTTTCTGCAAATGGAAAAAAACATCCACACAGTTCCTCGTCTGCTTGTTGTTTGAGCTCCAGTGGATCAGTTTCTGAGGTTTTCTCTGTGTTTTGTCTTATATAAAGTCAATAAACCAGTGGTTTGGTCTGTTCATTCTGCTCATATGGACGATAAAATCACACTAATGATTATGTAAATCACTGTTATTATCATTCACCTACTGGTTCAGCTACATTTACATAATTGGTTTATTAGTAATGACAGTTAACACTTAACAATAATTAATAAGCATTAAGTAACAGTTAATTAACAGTTAACTAATGTGTTTAGTTATCGTTTACTATGGACCCTTGAACCCTCGTGAATTTAATGACGTTAATTTACATCTTCATCAACATTTACTAATATTAGTTCTTAATTATCATATCAACGCGTAATAAACGTTAACGAGACACTTGTTAACGTTACTTGACTCTTAGTAATGTATTAATTAACCTGTGAGTTTAACTAATGTTAATAAACTTTGACATAAATGAATATCTTAACATGAAGTATTATTACTGGTTAGATCTCTGGTAATTAATTGTTAATTAATGTTTATTACTGAGTTGTTAATGAACGTCGTCTTATTGTGAAGGTTTTATGAATCTGAAACGTGGCGTTTCGAGGGTTCACTCATGTGTGTTTACTGTACGTGAACTAAACATCGGTTCATAAACCTGTTGGGTTGTTTTTCCTCCTTAATTCATTTGAAACAGAAGAAAGTTTACAGTAACATAACTATCAGAGGGAAGGAGGTGTGTCTCCGGTTGGATCTGCCTGCGCTCGTCCCAGTGGTTGTTTGGTTGTTTTCTATGTTATGTTTTCATTACATCTGTTTACCCAGCGTCCCCTGGGGTCCACGTAGCGCTGGTTTGGAGTCAGTGCAGTAGAAGACGTCCTCCGAGCCTCGGCTCAGACTGAAGGAGGCTTCGAGAACATGAGAGAGATCAGATCAGAGGGTTACAGTAATGCATCGGGTCTGGATATTCATCATGCATAAGTGTTACCGATCTGGACTGTAGGGCTCTCAGACTGATGAGTCCTGATGAGGCCTGATGAGACCTGATGAGGCCTGATGAAGCCTGATGAAGCCTGATGAGACCTGATGGATACACGGACACTGAGACATCATCTCATTTATACTTAACCTGTTTGTTGTGTCAGGGTTTTGACTGACAGCCACGAAGAGGCCTTTTAATCATGTATGGCCTCGTCCGATCTGGTCACGCAGACTTATCTCCTCATCACATCATGTGGAGGACGATGTGTTTCCAATCTGTGGATTTCAAATGAGATGAACGGAGCTTCTTTTACTTCTGTTCTAGCTGATTGAGTTGTTCATATTCTCTGTGTTTTTCTGGGTTATGTTGTGAATGAGGCCTTAACTCCGTATAGATGTGGACTGGGCTGGAAGTGCAGTTTTCTGATAGGTTTGTTTGGATGCTGTTTTTACATTGTCAGTTGTATTTTAAGCTCAGGCTGGATGTAATTACTGGCTTGGCTCAGCTCTACAGCTCTTTAACTCATTAAAATGTTCCACCTGCCCCGTGTGACGCAGGCTGGTGGTGAATAATAACGTTTTACTCAAATATATTTGACACATTGCCATCAGCGCAGGATGAACAAAAACAACACATGTTGATTATTTCAGTAACTGGATTTGATCCGTCATTTCTTCCCGACTGTTTAATACGTTTTATTTGCGGTTTTTACGGAGATAAAGTGAAACACGTGGGAAAAAGTCAACCGACGTCCATCTTTACAAAGTGAGGTTTTCTGTGTGACTCACTGTTCACCTGCTCAGAGCTTTGTGTTTATTGATTAAATGCCAGATTTGACAAATAATGCAACTTCTCTCGGATTCATTCATTCATTTCGTGTTGTTCAGAAATGAAGCATCACATCCGTCCTGCAGCGGACTGACCCGGGTCAGAAACCTGCCAGGGTTTTCACTCGTTTTCTGGAGGACTTCAGTGATGTCGTGTTATTTGACTAAACAGTCGTTTGTGGTAAAATGTTCTATTTTAAAAGCTCCACCGTCTGATGTCAGGCTCTTATTTTGACACGTGCATGAACGATGTGCAGTATCCTGGCCGTTGTCATGGTAACTCTAACATTGGATTGGAAGGTGACAGGCTGAGTTTGCTGTTTGTAGGATGATGTTGAAGTGCAGTTCAAGCATGGATTCATGTCCGTTAATGTGAAGAAGGGACAGAAACGTCGTCTAGAATCAGAACAGCTTCCGCACACGTCTGAAAGTGAAAACAGGTTTGGTTTCGTAGACTTTAATTCTCCTCCGAGTAGGTTAATGAGCTCTGAAAGCAGAGATGGAAACGTGTATGTTTTGTTTTTAAAGAGCTCATTATGACATTATTGTCCCAGAGTGAGACGAGTTGAGAACCACTGATCGAGACAATAGTTAGAAGAAACATGAAGCGCATCTGCTCACAACGTCCACATTCTCCTCAATACAGGATGACGTGTGCAACCACAATGTGTGACAGTGGGACGTCTGCAGCAGCATCACTGAGTTACCGTCCATTGGTTCTTATTTTCTCTAGCAGTTCGTGGTTCTTTTCAACCCATTAATTTGAAATCAGTTTAATGCACAGTAATCAGCAACATGTCCAGATATCAGGGCAGTCCAGTGTCTGATCCACCAGGCAGAAACAGAAACAAAAACCCAGAAACTCATTTCTTCTGCTCACCCACCAATACAATGCAATCCCACCCGAAGACATAAGAGGAAAACGTAAACCTCCTTAAGACGCCAAAAGGAGACGCAGAGTAGCTCTGTTCAGGTGTTTTCAAAGGATTCGCTGAACGTTTGATACGATTTAAAAGACCCTTGAGCCAAAAGTTCTCTCAAGTTCTCCCAAGTTCGATTGACATTTCAACCATTTCAACACATTCCAACAAGAAGTGTGAAATGAAAGAACAAGAGCCTGTTAATTCCACAAACGCACGTTATACTTTATACCTTTTTTATTATTTTACTGATGAGAGGAAATTAAAAAAAACAATGAAACAATCTGTTACCTCGGCCTAAATGCATTTATTTGGTCTCAAAGTATTTAACGTGTGTGTATATATAGTTGTTGTGAGGGTTTACCTTTTCTAGATAATATTATAAGAAAAAATGGTGGAGTTATGATTTATAGTTGAGGCGTGTTGTGAACTGGGTCACAGTGGTTTGTCATTTTCAAAAACTGGGTCCTAAGCAAAAAAAAACCCAAAGTTTGGGAAACACTGCTCTACACGACCAAGAGAGATGAATTGTACACCAACCTGTAGAGGGAGACTCACTCAGTACATGTGGAAGCTCGTGAATTCAAAGTGCTTCAGAGATGTGTTAGAAATAAAGATGATTACAAAGACGTAGGTAGTTGACTGTACGGTCTGTACGGTGTAGCCTTCAGCGGTGTATCTCCAAAGATGGAGATGAAACTCATGCACTTCTGTGGATCTTCTGTTGTCCAAATAACACACCTCCCTGCAGCGGAACACAGATCACAGATGTCGAGGCTTTTCAGACGTCATGACTCTGACATGAACTTTGTGCTTTTGCTTCAGATGGTCAGAGGCAGGAGACGAAGCTCAGCGGAGGAGCCAGCAGACACTGTTTCAACAACCTGAAGTCCAACACGCAGTATAAGATCAGTGTGTACGCTCAGCTGCAGGACGGCACCGAAGGACCCGCCGTCACGGTCACGGAGAAAACACGTGAGTACAGACGCACGTCCGACATGTGGAGGACGTACCATGTAAAACATGCTAAATCAAAGTCACGACATGTTATAGTAGTTCAAGTTTTGTGATCAGTAATCTGAGCATTCTCCTTAATAACCAAGCAAATCACAATCACAATATTGTCCAAAATAATCACATTATGACTTTTTCAACAAATCACGCAGCCCTAGAAAGACGTGGTTTCGTCCGTTTCAGCCTTGGTTCATGGTTATTAAACACTATTAAACTACCACAGGAGTTTCCAGGTACAAAGTCACTGCATTAAACATATCGTTTGTACAGTAGATAAAAGATAGAAGTGAATGTTTGGAACGTATTTCAGCATTATGTGACAATACAGGCTATTACCTGGTTATTACTCGTTAAATTACATGTTATTACTTAACAGAGACACTATTACCATGTTATAACTGAGCTGTAATGTAAAGTGTTACCCACTTGATTTAGAATCCTTGTACGTGTGACTGGACCGATGTCAGTCACGTTGAAGAAACACCATGGAGACGCAAACATTCAGAGGTTTGATATTTTCATGGACGGATACAGAAAGCTGTGTCTGCAGCTCACAGCCACTTCCAGCTTCAGCTACAGCAGAGATGGAACTAAATTTGATCAGCTGGTTAGTTTGTTCTGAGCGCCCGCAGATCATAACCCGCCACAAGTCAGTTTGTAAACACGTCCGACGCTGGCAGATGTCGATATCACGGCTCTACATTCATATCCCGGCTCAGTGACTCGAAGCTGCAGTTTATCAGAGCAGCTTCGCCGTTTTGCAGGTTTACTTAGCTCTGACGTTAGCACTTTTCTTTGGCCGTCGTCCGGGAAAATAACGTCACACGCGGCCCCGACGCAGCCAGTACTTCCCCCCGCGTCCATATGTGTGTCATGATAACAATATTCTAGACACGCACAAAGACACACATCACAAACAAACCGCCGCAGGCTGTCATTATGTATTAAAGGAGCTCACTACAGGCCGAGAAGACGATCGCGTCACTTTTGCATAAAACGTCTTTTATCCGTGAGAGAGCGACGAGAGCGGCGTCTTGTCTTCTGCTAATCAGCACCCACTGTCTGCAGACAATGGAGGGCTGCTGCCGGTTTCCTTCTTCTTATTGTCAGGGTTTGGGTTTTTTTCAATGATTTCTGTCGTTTTCAGCCGTTGTTTCTGTGGGTTATGAAAACATTTTACTCATCAGCTGCGGTGGAGACGTACTGTATGAAACTGTCAGCTTTAATTATTTGTGGAAGTCGATCTTTTCAAATGTGGTTCTGTATTTTAGTCGGCTGCAAACAAACAGAAGCTCACAGTGGTTTTTTTTCACTTCTCCACAAGCGTTGATCAATTCTGAAGCCACTCTCTCCAGCGACCAACACACTTCATACATGTCTCAAAATAAATCATCCATTCAACTCGTTGTTTCGTTGAATTGCCTCCTATTGTTTTTATCACCATTGTTTATCCTTGTTCGTGATTGTAATTCCTTCAGTTAGTTCTTGTCATTCACTGATTTTCCTTTTTATTGTGTTTATGGCCATTGCTTCTTGTTGTTGTTCTTCCCCATTTCACAAAAAAAGACCTCAATATATCACTCATGACACAAAGACTTAAAAAGCGACAGAGCCTTCCTGCAGTGTTTTTCACAATAAAAGCTGTTTTTAAAGACACGAAGGAGTCCAGTGAAACATTTTAATTTGAAATGGTTGTTTTCACAGTGAACCAGATACACACAAGGATGTTATGGTTTTTCCAGCCAATGGTTTAGGTTCTTTTTAACTGATTTTATTCCATAAGATTTGTCTTTTATCTCCTTCAGCTTCGTCTCCAAAATGTTCAGTTAACAATGAGTCAAATGACTGCATTTGAAGCAGGACATTTTACGTCAAATCACAGTAATGATGGTAACAAATACATCAGAAAATGCACAGAAAATGATCATCTGCGGTTGTGGTTATAACTAGTCTGGAAATAAAATCCTAGACCGAGACAAGATGGTGGACTGTGAGACTAGACCAGATCTTCAGAGGCTGGTTTTGAGTCCTGTCTACACCTGTAAACCTCTTTGACAGGTCTAGTAGAAGTTGTGTAGTGTAATGCTTCATACTGTACGTTGAGTACTGAGAAGGTTCTGGTCGAGAGTATGAATGAGAAAAGACTTCATGGATTTCAGAAAACGTGGTCATTGAAAACAATGGAAAACCCTTCACAGTTTGTTCCACATAGATTTATAGATGAAGAGCTCTGACAAAGTGAAAAAACAGGAGGTTTTGCACATTTTATCTGTAATGTCGTACACAATGTACAAATGCTTTCTGTGTTGTTTTTCCCCTTTGAGGCAGTTTTTACTTCAGTGTTACTACGCTATGAAAGACAAAGAGCTTCACCACTGGCCTCCAGGATCCACTCAAATGAAGACACCATCATCATTCACTTACCCAGAGCTTCTGTGTTGTATTTTTGCACCATATTGTGCTTTAAAGTGTCAATTAAAGTCTGCAGCGCATTTCTAAGGACAGCTTAAGAAAACCACAGCAAACATAATGTTAGTTTAGAGTCTCCGCCAGTTCATTTCATGAGCACGGAAATTAACAATGTGAAGAAGAAGAAAATAAAGGACAAAGACAATGTGTGAGAGGAAGCAGGGGACAAAGAGAGGAGACGTGAAGACAAAGAGGAAACCGCAAAGATAAAAGAAAGAAGTGAGCAGAGAGAGGTTTTCTTTCCCCAGAGCAGGTATTTGTTTGCCTGCCGCTGCTCCCCTCCGTTCTCCAGCGCTGCACGATCCTCGCCGCTGATTTATAGCTTTGTTTTGATGCAAATTAAAGCCAGAGACTTTTCCCCAAATGACGATCCCATCGCTGCAGGCAGCCACTACTGAACGCTCCCTACCTGCCACCGCTAGTAATTCACAGCCTCAGGTTCCTGATTTACTGCCTAAACAGTCCTGGATGAATGAACTGTGTGTGCGTGAAGGGGGGCAGATGGTTTATGTTGTGTTTTTCAACCCTCTATTCACAATAAAGGGACACAGTGTGAGAGTGTGATTGAGCCTGTGGATGAGGCTGTGATGGGTTTAAATTACACAGCAGGTGAAATCACAAAGCTGAACGTAGTTATTTTACACATTCTATAGATTCTGGGTCTCTGTGTGGGCCGCGCCGTGGGTTCTGGACCTTCTTTAAAAAGAGGGGAACTTTAATTTGGGCTCGTATGGAGTGTGATTCATGTTTTATGACGGTCTTAACAGCAGGTTGTCATGTGTTCGTGTGTCTTGTTTTATTTTCTCCATGTAGTTCCCGTCCCGACTCCGGCGCCGACAAAACCCCCCTCCACCACACCGCTACCCACAATCCCCCCTGCCAAGGAGGGTAAGATCACTGTAACGTCTATTTATTCTTGTGGATGTGTCTATTTACGTTGCCCGTGTGTGTGTTTTCTGAGTTAATGGTCATAATTCTGTCGACATCCGGTAATGATTGTAGACGTTAGCAGCGTCACAAGATGATTTACGGTGTTGGAGTTTTAGGTGACTGATTTTAGCTGATTACAGTAACAACTTCAGTCTTTTTCTGTTCCACTTCTGTGCCACTAGTTTAATATAAGCCTAACAATAGTTGGATGAAATGTACACATTCAGTAGAGAATGAGAAGAAGAAGGAGGACGACGATAATTATCACGGCTGTGAAAAATAATTGCAGTTTCCTGAAATAAGTAGAACCAACATGAGACCAATGATGTGTGAACGAGGAGCAACAACCACGGCTTGAAAACGAAGCAATAAAACTAATAATAGTATCTTTATTTATACAGCACCTTTAAAAGCAAACATTTACAAAATACTTTGACAAAGCAAAGACAGGAAACGCAAAAAGAAACGGAACAACCACGAGGCCAAACAAATGCAAAACACAACACGGTTAAGAACTAAGACGACGAAAAGACGCACGATGGTAGAGACGTAATTTAAAGTAATTCAGTAAATACAAAAAGAGAATGAAGACAGTAAACACAATAAAAAGACAATGTCACCTCACAAGATAAAATGAATAAAAACAATGAAAGACAATGAAAGAGTGAGTATGTAATACCGCCGACGGCCACTAGATGCTGCTCCCGTAGACTTACATTGAACTTGTCTTTTTTCCAGGAGTCATTCTGGTCTCGTTGGTTTTATTCGGAGCCTCTAATGTGTCCTGTTTATAACCTGAAGACCAGTTTATAAAGTACACATTTACATGTTGACTTTCCATCATAATTCAGCTTCTTACTTTTATCATTCAATTCAGATTTGGTTCATATAGTGTATTTTTCTTCTTATCGACAGACTAAGAATAAGATCTACAGTCGATAAAAAGATGCACTGAATGTTTTATTAAAGCCGCTCAGTGCTTCGTTTCGTTTTGTTTCGTGAAGTTGAAACTTGAATATAAACTGTCGAGTGAAGTCAATGCAACGGAGAATGTCTGAAGATGATAAAAGATGAACAATCCTCCTCACAGCTTGTGTAAAACGCCCACATGATCCATAAATACCACATGATTAACACTGTCAACTGTCGAGAGAAAACATATTCAATCAGCGGATCAGTTAATGTTCATGTGTCAGTTTAACCTGAAGTTATAATATGAAATGTAAATTCTTCAGACCCACCGAATCGACAAAACACTGTCGATCGCTTTGATTTCTGTGCAAAGAGAAGAACATAAATCATCAGAGCGTCCGTCTCGTCAGCTTCATTTGAACAGGAAACATAAGAGAAACTCAAAGCGCTTTAAGCAGAGAAACAGTTAAAAACACAATAAAAGTAAATGAATATCACTGAGACAGAATACAGTCGGTTTAAAAAGAATCACAGGTCGATTAAATTGAAGATAAATGAGATTTGAAAAGCGCTCCTGTAGAAACCAGTCAGTTCGGTTCCTCGTCTTTATGGTTTATTAAGTAAATGTTTGAAGTAAACAAAGAGCAGAGAATAAAGCTGTTTGCAGATCAATGCAGCACCAGCTGACCCTTAAATCTGATTATATTAGAGGAGAGGAGGAAGTGATTGGACTGATCGGTGAAGCGAGACCGAGGCCGCTCCGCGTTCTGCATTTAATGACTTTAACCCAGTTTCAATCGTTCACGAGTCGAGACCTCTTCAACACCAATCAATCAAACTTTACTTCATTCCACAGCTGGTTTCTTTCTCCAAAGTCTTCATCTGCTGAGATAAAGTCCAAGTATGTGCAGAGCGATAAATCAAAAGTGAAAACAAAGTGATGCAAAAAAAACAAATCAGAGAAAAGAAGAAGAACTAGGTGTGGAGTGTATGAATTATTGAGGTTCAGGACTTCATTAAACCTGCTCCTGCAAAACAAACAGAAGAGCAACGCACCAGTTTTAAAGGTCTGAACAAAACCCATGATCCGTGTGTCTGTACACACCGCGTCATATTCATATTTAAACAACAATATTGAAATAAAATGTAAACAAAATCTCTGCGATGGATGAACATTTATTTAGTGGAGGTCGTATAAACTTCAGACTTCACTGGTGTCTGAAGTCCAGGGTTTGGCTTCGTCCTGCAAGAATATTTGACATTTTTCAATGAAAAAGAAATGAATTTCACATTATTTTGACCGTACATTATTACCATATCTGTGCACAAAACCTCAGAAAAGCTAGAGCAGATAATTAATAAACCACATCCAAAACGAAACCCGACTGAGCACCAACGATTACATCTGTGAACGTCATTCAGTGAGTTTCGACGTTCTCCACGTACATTGAACAGAGTTTTGGTTTAGTTGATGCTAAAATGTCTTGAATGCTGAAGCTAAGCCTCATAACGTCAGAGAAAACCCTGAAAGTCATCCTTAACGCTGGGTTTCAGCCACTCAGCTGTTTTCTTCATCTCTCTGCATCTGTTCCTCTCTCATCTTCTCGTCTCTGTCAAAAACTAAAAGAGACAGAAGACCTTGTCCCCCTCACAGACGTCTTTGTCTTTCCAGTCTGTAAGGCGGCCAAAGCGGACCTGGTCTTCCTGGTGGACGGTTCCTGGAGTATCGGCGATGACAACTTTCTAAAGATCATCCGTTTCCTGTACAGCACCAGCGGCGCTCTGGACCAGATCGGCCCGGACGGCACACAGGTACCACGTGTCCGGTTTGAACGTGTTCAGAACTGAGATGCAGACGGTACATCTTCTACATCTGCTTTTCCACAGGAACGGGACCAAGACAGTAGTTTGTTCATGGTTTAATAGTGTTTTTGGTGAAGGGACAAAAGTGACTGTAGCCTTTTACGTCTCATGTTTTTTACCTTTCTCACCTGAGATACTACGCAGTCGGTTGAACAGGATCTAAAATCTGTTGAATAATTGAAATGCACCGAATCAGAGCCTAAAGAGCAGATTCATCCTGTTTTTTACACGACAAAGTGCAAGAAAAGAAGACGTTTAATCAACCTCCACTGGTCCAAGAAGCTCGACTGTGTTCAGTTACAAGTCGATGCTTCTTCTGACCAACAATATTAATGTAATATTTGTCCTCGTGCAGTGAGACTGACCTCGCACAACAACAGAAAAAGACTGAAGACACAAACAGAAAACAGACGAGTCAGTGATGACATTTATCTGGTGTTTCTTTATATAAAGTCATTCAAACTCCAGCAGCTGAAACATGTGAGGACTCGCTATTAATAACATGAACAACACATCAAACCAGTTCTTTTATTGAAAATACTTCAACTACATTTTGCTGCTAATACTTAGTAGTAGATAGTACTTAAGTAGGTTGTGTCGTGCAGTATTTTTTACTTGTAATGGAGTATTTTCATGGATGTACTGGTGCTTCCGCTCAGTATTAATGTCTGCTTCGTTGTAGAATGTATGTATGAAGCGGTGGTGTTTTCTGTATAACACACTATACGTGTCTAAATCTGAAGCTTGTACTTGGTTTATTTTGTTGGGATCTAGTGAGGACCTGACTGTGTTTTCTTCTCTACACAAACCAACTCTAAACCGGCTCTAAAATTCATCCGAACCCAGTAAACCCTCAGACGAAGTCGTGTAATCGTAGCTGCCAGTTTTCTGCCGTCGCTCATTTCCATATGATCGGTATTCATGTGGCGCGTCCCAGGTGGCCACAGTCCTGTTCAGTAAAGACACACAATCCAGGTTCTTGTCTAAGTTTTACAACAGCAACACACTTTAAATAAGCTGCTCTCCGTTATGTTTTGTTCTGTACAAATAAAGAATATTCCTGCGTGTTCTCCCAAGTGGCTGCAGCTCACTTCACTGATGAGAAACTCATTTTTATTCTCCGTATGCTGGAGTTTTCTGCCCTCGTCGCTGTTTGCTTATGCATGCTTATTGTCAGGTTCCCTGTCAGTTCACGATAGTTACAAAAACAAAATACAGCCCTTATTTAAGGCTGCTTTCCATGGTAGAGCGTATGTTAATGTCTGTGTTTCATGTGGTTTATAAATCCATGTCTCAGCCGCGTGAGAGCAAACCGAAAAAACCAACCAGGAGACAAATTTAAAAACTATCTACGATGTTTACTCTGATCCCCGTGTTGTCTATGGAAACCTGAAGCTGTATTTGAGACAGAAATAACCATCGAACCACTGTGAAAATCATCATTTATCAGGTACTTTCAATGGGAGGAGGCGGTTTCTGAATGTCTTTTTTCTGTAGTCTTTTTAAAGATCTTTTTAATTGTGTAAGTGTCATGTTCGTTTCCCGTCTCTCTCCAACTCCTCTGTCAATAAAGACACGAAAAACCCCAAAACAAACCTTTCCACGTCTCTGATGAAACAGTAAATGTTTGTATCCATTGAGTCCTTCTGTCTCTTGGCGACTAAATGTGTTTAAACGTCTGAAAATCACTGCGTAACTTCAAGGACTGTCGATACCAAACACCCGTTTTCTGTTTCCATGCGTTATTGTAGAAACTGTAGTTTTTCTGTGTGAAACTGTTGAGAAGTGGCTGCATCTTTGAGATCAGCTCAAAATCATCTAAAACTGTCAAAACAAACGACTGAAACTACTCACGATGCTTAAACGAGACGGAACCAGGGTCTGAGTGAACGTTGACACAAACGGTTTTTAAATGATCATTTTTGTTGTTGTTGTGGGAAGACGGTTCATCATTAACCACAAGCGTTTTCATCAACACAACCCGACGCTGCTGTTTTGACACGTTGTATTTCAACGTTTTGAAAAAGTCTTTGACGTTTCAGAATGCGTCAATGAAACAATTACATCTTTAAGTTGGAACGGTTTGAGTTTTAGTGTCTTAAGCGTCACATTTGAAACGTGACGGTTGAACTTTTCCCTCGTGTTTGGCGTCATATTAAACTCAACGTCAACACAGCTTCTGAATCATCAATAAAACATCACATTTCACAGACACAAAGACAAGACTGTTTTCATCCATTCACTCATTCAACCTTCACTCAAACAAAAAAAAACCTCAATGTCAAAAGAAACACAATAAAACACGCTTGACGCTTGTGAAGGCAGTTTGATTCAGACGGTTCTTCACAGAGACGTTAAAAAAGAGAACAATTCAGAGTTAAATGAACACGATTCACATCCAGTAAAATAATAAAACCTACAAAACGAATGAATCCATCAAACCGGGAACCGATAGAAGTAACTGTGATCAAATTCAAAATGAGAAAAACCCTGAGGATGAAAATGAAGTGAGTTTAAAATCTTCCTGCAGATGATTTCAGGTCGCAGGTGTAGAAACTAAAACTCGATTCCAGTCTCAGTAAAAAACATCTGTCAGCTGCAAAACGATGCGCTCTGGTTGTTCTTCTCCATCGAAAACGGGGGTTTATCCAGTAAATACACAGGAGCAATAATTTAAGTCATTTAACATCTAACAGCAGCAGTTTTTCAGAGACAAGGTTTTGTGGAGATATCTTTACTGACTCCAAATCAATAGAAGTGAGACATGACTGTACCATGTAAAACTATGGCGTCTGCTCAGCCAGATTCCACCAGGTGACAGGAGATTAACGTCGCTTCATGATCTGAAGAACTGACCCTTCCATGTGTTGAACAGGTGGCCATCGCTCAGTTCAGCGACGACGCTCGGACGGAGTTCAAGCTGAACTCGTACAGCGACAAGGAGCGGCTGCTGGACGCCATCAACAAGATCACCTACAAGGGAGGAAACACCAAGACCGGTGAGTTCACTGAAGACGACATCATGATCATCATGAGTCAGGACTGTAGAGATGTATGAAGGTGTGTGACATGACGATGGAGAAACATCTGCTCGACTACATCTGGGTCCGTCGCCACATACGCCTGCAGTTCAAGCATGAGACTCCACGTTCTTTTATGTCTGTTATCAAGTATTTAATGCTTGTGTATTATTTTATTGTTACCTCCAAACTGGATGATATTATGAGGTGACGTCAGTAGAAATGATCAGGAACGTTCATCTCATTATTTACAGGTAAGCGTTTGTGAATCAGCTCGGTTTAAACAGAAAACATCACCGTGTCACAAACCACACTCTTTACGACAGTGTTTTTCAGAAT